>JAAAWM010008913.1:0-17799 GCA_036873465.1 Thinopyrum obtusiflorum
CCGGGACTAAAGGTCCTCCTGCCTGGGCGCCCATAGCGGCCACGTGGAGCTCCTTTAGTCCCGGTTCGTAAGCCAACTGGGACTAAAAGTGAGGGGCTTTAGTCCCGATCGTTTTGTCCCGGTTGCAGAACCGGGACTAAAGGCCCTCTGGAACCGGGACAAGTGCCCTGTTTTCTACTAGTGACAACAAATTCATCGCCTCCTTCCATATTGGAGTCTTCTCGAATTTCCAGTTGCCCAATTTTAGGCGTACTTCTCATGATATTTGGATCGAACCAACAACCTTTGAATATAATGGGCTTCAGAGGGACACGCCCTTTGAACTTAAGTTCCCACATTTCTTTAAATTTCCCATAATAATCGATCCCATTTTCCCCTCTATTATACACTCTGGTATTATTTGTCCTTGAATTGGGCCGAGTATGGTCGCGCTTTTCTGTATGGACGTGATACCCATTCACGTCATAAACCTTAAATGACGTGACCTCAAATTTAAAACACTGCGATACTTGTTTCAATTTGACACACATCGACTTCTCTGCTCTTCCTTGCAAGTTCAATAATAGGAAAGCTTGGTGTATTAGTCACATGCCCCCCCCCCCCCCCCCCCCCCCCCCCCCCCCCCCCCCCCCCCCCCCCCCCCCCCCCCCCCCCCCCCCCCCCCCCCCCCCCCCCCCCCCCCCCCCCCCCCCCCCCCCCCCCCCCCCCCCCCCCCCCCCCCCCCCCCCCCCCCCCCCCCCCCCCCCCCCCCCCCCCCCCCCCCCCCCCCCCCCCCCCCCCCCCCCCCCCCCCCCCCCCCCCCCCCCCCCCCCCCCCCCCCCCCCCCCCCCCCCCCCCCCCCCCCCCCCCCCCCCCCCCCCCCCCCCCCCCCCCCCCCCCCCCCCCCCCCCCCCCCCCCCCCCCCCCCCCCCCCCCCCCCCCCCCCCCCCCCCCCCCCCCCCCCCCCCCCCCCCCCCCCCCCCCCCCCCCCCCCCCCCCCCCCCCCCCCCCCCCCCCCCCCCCCCCCCCCCCCCCCCCCCCCCCCCCCCCCCCCCCCCCCCCCCCCCCCCCCCCCCCCCCCCCCCCCCCCCCCCCCCCCCCCCCCCCCCCCCCCCCCCCCCCCCCCCCCCCCCCCCCCCCCCCCCCCCCCCCCCCCCCCCCCCCCCCCCCCCCCCCCCCCCCCCCCCCCCCCCCCCCCCCCCCCCCCCCCCCCCCCCCCCCCCCCCCCCCCCCCCCCCCCCCCCCCCCCCCCCCCCCCCCCCCCCCCCCCCCCCCCCCCCCCCCCCCCCCCCCCCCCCCCCCCCCCCCCCCCCCCCCCCCCCCCCCCCCCCCCCCCCCCCCCCCCCCCCCCCCCCCCCCCCCCCCCCCCCCCCCCCCCCCCCCCCCCCCCCCCCCCCCCCCCCCCCCCCCCCCCCCCCCCCCCCCCCCCCCCCCCCCCCCCCCCCCCCCCCCCCCCCCCCCCCCCCCCCCCCCCCCCCCCCCCCCCCCCCCCCCCCCCCCCCCCCCCCCCCCCCCCCCCCCCCCCCCCCCCCCCCCCCCCCCCCCCCCCCCCCCCCCCCCCCCCCCCCCCCCCCCCCCCCCCCCCCCCCCCCCCCCCCCCCCCCCCCCCCCCCCCCCCCCCCCCCCCCCCCCCCCCCCCCCCCCCCCCCCCCCCCCCCCCCCCCCCCCCCCCCCCCCCCCCCCCCCCCCCCCCCCCCCCCCCCCCCCCCCCCCCCCCCCCCCCCCCCCCCCCCCCCCCCCCCCCCCCCCCCCCCCCCCCCCCCCCCCCCCCCCCCCCCCCCCCCCCCCCCCCCCCCCCCCCCCCCCCCCCCCCCCCCCCCCCCCCCCCCCCCCCCCCCCCCCCCCCCCCCCCCCCCCCCCCCCCCCCCCCCCCCCCCCCCAAGGAAGACCCGTCTCGGTGGATTCATCCAAGATTTTCTGTTGTCTTTCGGTTTGATCATTTTGGGCTTTTTCTATTGCACAGTAATTCCTCATCGACCTAGCCTTAACATTATCCTTCATCTTCTCAGTATCGAACAGGGTGCTAAAGATGGCCTTGACGATATTCTTTTCAGTGTGCATTACATCAATGTTTTGTATAAGAAGGATATCCTGGAAGTATGTGAAGTCCCCCAAGCACGGTCGGTGAGTCCACATGTGTTCACTACCATATCCTAGATTTTACCAGGACGTTTGGGATCTGACTGGAGCCCATCTAACTGAGCAAGAATCTACGGACCAAACATTGGGGGTCGTGCCTTGTGTAAGATGACTTTGTCGAATGGAAAGTGCTTCCTGTCATTTCTAAATGGATGGTCAAGAGGAGGGAATTGTCGATGCTTGTCGAAGGAAGCATACTGCCTACCCTTGCTCAGCCACATGAATTTCAAGGTTGCCTTGCAATCTGGGCATGGCATCTTCCCATGAGTACACCAGCCAGAGAATATCGCACCAGCCGGTGCGTCATGAATGGAGTACTAGTACCAAACATACATTCTAAACAGTTCTTCTTTGTATGCGCATCGTATGTCATGACCCCCTCCTCCCAAGTCCTCATCGTATCATCCTACAGTGGCTCCATGTACACACTCATATTTTTTCCCGGATGATGGGGACTTGGAATTATGAGCGATAGGAACATGGTATGTGGTTGCATGAGGACGCCGGCGGGAGGTTCAGGCGAATACCAGACAGGGGCCAACAGCTGTATGAGGCAGAATCATACCAAATGGATTCAACCCATCAGTGCCGTAATAGACCCGTACATTCTTAGCCTCTTTTGCCATTTCACTATGAATGAAATCTAACACCATCCATGCTTCAGCATCCGATGGATGTACAATTGTATCGGCACTGTATCACTTCCCGTATTTGTGCCATGTCATATGTTTGGCGGTACACTCAGTCATCGAAAACCGTTGGATTCTAGGTATGGGTGAAAGATACCGAAGGATCTTTTGTGCGACTATGAGCTGCATCTTCTGACCATCACCAGCATCTACCTCCATATACCTAGAGGATCTACACTTTAGACAGTATGTTTCATCCGCATGTTCATTCCTAAATTACATGCACCCATTTGGACAACAATGTAACTGCTCATATGGCATCTTAAGTTTATGAAGGAGTTTTTTGGCCTCGTACATGTTCTTTGGCAGATCATGTGAAGCCGAAAGAAGGCTGGCAGTAACAGTCTGTAGGGTAACGCAGCAAAAAACAAAAATTTCCGTCCTACGCACCAGTCTAGGACCACTATGAAGATGCATACAAGGTTTTGACCCCCCCCCCCCCCCCCCCCCCCCCCCCCCCCCCCCCCCCCCCCCCCCCCCCCCCCCCCCCCCCCCCCCCCCCCCCCCCCCCCCCCCCCCCCCCCCCCCCCCCCCCCCCCCCCCCCCCCCCCCCCCCCCCCCCCCCCCCCCCCCCCCCCCCCCCCCCCCCCCCCCCCCCCCCCCCCCCCCCCCCCCCCCCCCCCCCCCCCCCCCCCCCCCCCCCCCCCCCCCCCCCCCCCCCCCCCCCCCCCCCCCCCCCCCCCCCCCCCCCCCCCCCCCCCCCCCCCCCCCCCCCCCCCCCCCCCCCCCCCCCCCCCCCCCCCCCCCCCCCCCCCCCCCCCCCCCCCCCCCCCCCCCCCCCCCCCCCCCCCCCCCCCCCCCCCCCCCCCCCCCCCCCCCCCCCCCCCCCCCCCCCGCAGTATAGTAGAGATAAGTATTTCCCTTAGTTATGAAACCAAAGTATCAATCTAGTAGGAGAACCAAGCAACACTATGTAAATAGCACCTGCACACACAACAACAAATCCTCACACCCAACGCGAACGAGGGGTTGTCAATCCCTCGACGGTAAAGTGCAAGATTAAATTGTATGTGATAGATAAAACAAAAAAACAAAATAAAGTAAATAAAATAAAGTTGCAGCAAGTATTTTTAGGGTTTTAGTAAGTGATAAAGATAGACCCGGGGGCCATAGTTTTCACTAGAGGCTTCTCTCAAGAAAATATCATACGGTGAGTAAACAAATTATTGTTGGGCAATTGATAGAAAAGCAAATAATCATGATGATATCCAAGGCAATGATCATGTATATAGGCATCACGTCCGAGACAAGTAGACCGACTCCTTCCTGCATCTATACTATTACTCCACACATCGACCGCTATCCAGCATGCATCTAGTGTATTAAGTCCATAAAAAATGGAGTAACGCCTTAAGAATGATGACATGATGTAGACAAGATAAACTCATGTATGGGGGGGGGGGGGGGGGGGGGGGGGGGGGGGGGGGGGGGGGGGGGGGGGGGGGGGGGGGGGGGGGGGGGGGGGGGGGGGGGGGGGGGGGGGGGGGGGGGGGGGGGGGGGGGGGGGGGGGGGGGGGGGGGGGGGGGGGGGGGGGGGGGGGGGGGGGGGGGGGGGGGGGGGGGGGGGGGGGGGGGGGGGGGGGGGGGGGGGGGGGGGGGGGGGGGGGGGGGGGGGGGGGGGGGGGGGGGGGGGGGGGGGGGGGGGGGGGGGGGGGGGGGGGGGGGGGGGGGGGGGGGGGGGGGGGGGGGGGGGGGGGGGGGGGGGGGGGGGGGGGGGGGGGGGGGGGGGGGGGGGGGGGGGGGGGGGGGGGGGGGGGGGGGGGGGGGGGGGGGGGGGGGGGGGGGGGGGGGGGGGGGGGGGGGGGGGGGGGGGGGGGGGGGGGGGGGGGGGGGGGGGGGGGGGGGGGGGGGGGGGGGGGGGGGGGGGGGGGGGGGGGGGGGGGGGGGGGGGGGGGGGGGGGGGGGGGGGGGGGGGGGGGGGGGGGGGGGGGGGGGGGGGGGGGGGGGGGGGGGGGGGGGGGGGGGGGGGGGGGGGGGGGGGGGGGGGGGGGGGGGGGGGGGGGGGGGGGGGGGGGGGGGGGGGGGGGGGGGGGGGGGGGGGGGGGGGGGGGGGGGGGGGGGGGGGGGGGGGGGGGGGGGGGGGGGGGGGGGGGGGGGGGGGGGGGGGGGGGGGGGGGGGGGGGGGGGGGGGGGGGGGGGGGGGGGGGGGGGGGGGGGGGGGGGGGGGGGGGGGGGGGGGGGGGGGGGGGGGGGGGGGGGGGGGGGGGGGGGGGGGGGGGGGGGGGGGGGGGGGGGGGGGGGGGGGGGGGGGGGGGGGGGGGGGGGGGGGGGGGGGGGGGGGGGGGGGGGGGGGGGGGGGGGGGGGGGGGGGGGGGGGGGGGGGGGGGGGGGGGGGGGGGGGGGGGGGGGGGGGGGGGGGGGGGGGGGGGGGGGGGGGGGGGGGGGGGGGGGGGGGGGGGGGGGGGGGGGGGGGGGGGGGGGGGGGGGGGGGGGGGGGGGGGGGGGGGGGGGGGGGGGGGGGGGGGGGGGGGGGGGGGGGGGGGGGGGGGGGGGGGGGGGGGGGGGGGGGGGGGGGGGGGGGGGGGGGGGGGGGGGGGGGGGGGGGGGGGGGGGGGGGGGGGGGGGGGGGGGGGGGGGGGGGGGGGGGGGGGGGGGGGGGGGGGGGGGGGGGGGGGGGGGGGGGGGGGGGGGGGGGGGGGGGGGGGGGGGGGGGGGGGGGGGGGGGGGGGGGGGGGGGGGGGGGGGGGGGGGGGGGGGGGGGGGGGGGGGGGGGGGGGGGGGGGGGGGGGGGGGGGGGGGGGGGGGGGGGGGGGGGGGGGGGGGGGGGGGGGGGGGGGGGGGGGGGGGGGGGGGGGGGGGGGGGGGGGGGGGGGGGGGGGGGGGGGGGGGGGGGGGGGGGGGGGGGGGGGGGGGGGGGGGGGGGGGGGGGGGGGGGGGGGGGGGGGGGGGGGGGGGGGGGGGGGGGGGGGGGGGGGGGGGGGGGGGGGGGGGGGGGGGGGGGGGGGGGGGGGGGGGGGGGGGGGGGGGGGGGGGGGGGGGGGGGGGGGGGGGGGGGGGGGGGGGGGGGGGGGGGGGGGGGGGGGGGGGGGGGGGGGGGGGGGGGGGGGGGGGGGGGGGGGGGGGGGGGGGGGGGGGGGGGGGGGGGGGGGGGGGGGGGGGGGGGGGGGGGGGGGGGGGGGGGGGGGGGGGGGGGGGGGGGGGGGGGGGGGGGGGGGGGGGGGGGGGGGGGGGGGGGGGGGGGGGGGGGGGGGGGGGGGGGGGGGGGGGGGGGGGGGGGGGGGGGGGGGGGGGGGGGGGGGGGGGGGGGGGGGGGGGGGGGGGGGGGGGGGGGGGGGGGGGGGGGGGGGGGGGGGGGGGGGGGGGGGGGGGGGGGGGGGGGGGGGGGGGGGGGGGGGGGGGGGGGGGGGGGGGGGGGGGGGGGGGGGGGGGGGGGGGGGGGGGGGGGGGGGGGGGGGGGGGGGGGGGGGGGGGGGGGGGGGGGGGGGGGGGGGGGGGGGGGGGGGGGGGGGGGGGGGGGGGGGGGGGGGGGGGGGGGGGGGGGGGGGGGGGGGGGGGGGGGGGGGGGGGGGGGGGGGGGGGGGGGGGGGGGGGGGGGGGGGGGGGGGGGGGGGGGGGGGGGGGGGGGGGGGGGGGGGGGGGGGGGGGGGGGGGGGGGGGGGGGGGGGGGGGGGGGGGGGGGGGGGGGGGGGGGGGGGGGGGGGGGGGGGGGGGGGGGGGGGGGGGGGGGGGGGGGGGGGGGGGGGGGGGGGGGGGGGGGGGGGGGGGGGGGGGGGGGGGGGGGGGGGGGGGGGGGGGGGGGGGGGGGGGGGGGGGGGGGGGGGGGGGGGGGGGGGGGGGGGGGGGGGGGGGGGGGGGGGGGGGGGGGGGGGGGGGGGGGGGGGGGGGGGGGGGGGGGGGGGGGGGGGGGGGGGGGGGGGGGGGGGGGGGGGGGGGGGGGGGGGGGGGGGGGGGGGGGGGGGGGGGGGGGGGGGGGGGGGGGGGGGGGGGGGGGGGGGGGGGGGGGGGGGGGGGGGGGGGGGGGGGGGGGGGGGGGGGGGGGGGGGGGGGGGGGGGGGGGGGGGGTTTAAGGATTTGGATGCACGAGCAGCATTCCCGCTTAGTACAAATGAAAGCTAGCAAAGAGATTGAGAAGCAACCAACCAAAAAATGAAAACGGTCATAAACATGCATTGAACACAACTAACACCGAATAATGCACCATAAGTAGGATATAATTTCGTTGCATAACTATTGACTTAACGTGCATGCATAGGGAATCACAGACCATAACACAAATATTCTTACTAAACCACGATTACTCACTAACATGACTCACATATTATCATCTCCATATCGCAAAAGTATTGCAAGGAATCAAACTTATCATGTCCAATGATCTATATGAAAGTTTTTATTATATCCCTCTTGAATATCTACTACTTTGGAACCAAATTCATATCTTGTGCAAATTACCATTGCTATTATCAACTCTCAAAAAGATATAACTAAAGCATGAGAGTGCAAACATTTCTTCAAAATTTTATCAACTCTCAAAAAGATATAAGTGAAGCATGAGAGTGTAAACATTTCTTTAAAATTTAATCAACTCCCAAAATAATATAAGTGAAGCATGGGAGTGCATGTATTTCTTCAAAATATAATCACGGCCGTGCTCAAAAAGATTTAAGTGAAGCACTAGAGCAACTGCCTAGCTCAAAAAAGGGGGGGGGGGGGGGGGGGGGGGGGGGGGGGGGGGGGGGGGGGGGGGGGGGGGGGGGGGGGGGGGGGGGGGGGGGGGGGGGGGGGGGGGGGGGGGGGGGGGGGGGGGGGGGGGGGGGGGGGGGGGGGGGGGGGGGGGGGGGGGGGGGGGGGGGGGGGGGGGGGGGGGGGGGGGGGGGGGGGGGGGGGGGGGGGGGGGGGGGGGGGGGGGGGGGGGGGGGGGGGGGGGGGGGGGGGGGGGGGGGGGGGGGGGGGGGGGGGGGGGGGGGGGGGGGGGGGGGGGGGGGGGGGGGGGGGGGGGGGGGGGGGGGGGGGGGGGGGGGGGGGGGGGGGGGGGGGGGGGGGGGGGGGGGGGGGGGGGGGGGGGGGGGGGGGGGGGGGGGGGGGGGGGGGGGGGGGGGGGGGGGGGGGGGGGGGGGGGGGGGGGGGGGGGGGGGGGGGGGGGGGGGGGGGGGGGGGGGGGGGGGGGGGGGGGGGGGGGGGGGGGGGGGGGGGGGGGGGGGGGGGGGGGGGGGGGGGGGGGGGGATAGTTCCATCAAAACAAGCAAAACAATGCATCAAAAACAGAATCTGTCAAAAGCAGCACAGTCTGTAGCAATCTGAATATTGACCATACTTGTGTAACTCCAAAAATTCTGAAAAATTAGGACAACGTGGGAAATTTGTATATCAATCATGTGTAAAACATTCAGAATTTTTTGTCTCTCCTGTGATTTTTAGAATTTTCTGTACTGGACGTAAGAGTTTCTGTTTTTGCCCAGAATCAAATCAATTATCATCCAAATCATCCCAAAGGCATTACTTGGCACAAACACTAACTAAAACATAAAAACACAATCATAACAGTAGAATAATTGTGTGCACACAATAAAACAGAAACAAAAAACAGAAATTTATTTTATTCATTGAGTTGCCTCCCAACAAGCGCTATTGTTTTATGCCCCTAACTAGGCATAATGCATAATTTCAAGTGTTGTCATTCTTCAAGTTAATTCCATAAGTGGCCCTCATAATGGATTCATATGGTGCTTTAATTATTTTCCTAGGGAAGTTTTCCATCCCTTTCTTTAGTGGAAATTGAAATTTTATATTCCCTTCTTTCATGTGGGGGGGGGGGGGGGGGGGGGGGGGGGGGGGGGGGGGGGGGGGGGGGGGGGGGGGGGGGGGGGGGGGGGGGGGGGGGGGGGGGGGGGGGGGGGGGGGGGGGGGGGGGGGGGGGGGGGGGGGGGGGGGGGGGGGGGGGGGGGGGGGGGGGGGGGGGGGGGGGGGGGGGGGGGGGGGGGGGGGGGGGGGGGGGGGGGGGGGGGGGGGGGGGGGGGGGGGGGGGGGGGGGGGGGGGGGGGGGGGGGGGGGGGGGGGGGGGGGGGGGGGGGGGGGGGGGGGGGGGGGGGGGGGGGGGGGGGGGGGGGGGGGGGGGGGGGGGGGGGGGGGGGGGGGGGGGGGGGGGGGGGGGGGGGGGGGGGGGGGGGGGGGGGGGGGGGGGGGGGGGGGGGGGGGGGGGGGGGGGGGGGGGGGGGGGGGGGGGGGGGGGGGGGGGGGGGGGGGGGGGGGGGGGGGGGGGGGGGGGGGGGGGGGGGGGGGGGGGGGGGGGGGGGGGGGGGGGGGGGGGGGGGGGGGGGGGGGGGGGGGTGTAATCCAGTAGAGTGGGCACATCGCTAGCTAAAGTTTTTACCTCTCCAATCCCACTTTTAGCAATTTTTTCACTAAGATTTTCACCCTCCGAATTATGGGGACGCCTTCTAGCCAAAGTTGACTCTTCTTCAGTCCCTTTTTCATCAAGTTTTATATTGCTAAACAAAGAATCAACAGATGAAACACCAATCATTTTAATTTCCTCATCATTACTACGATAAAAACCGGGAGGAATCGCTTTTTCTAAAAATTCCCGTTTAGCTTTTAGCATAGCGGTTCTTTTCTTACTTTCATCCATGGAGACATATAAAGCTTTAATTGATTCATTAATATCAACTTTGGGTGGTAAAATTTTAATCTTAAGATTTTCCACATCATGAATAATTCTATGAATGCTCCTAGACATATCATCAAGTTTACTCAATTTTTCATCTATCATAGTGTTGAAAACTTTTAGAGCATTAATAAATTATTTAATATTACTTTCAAGATCAGAGGGCATCCTATTATTATTATTATAAGAATTAACATAAGGATTGCCATAATTGTTAGAGGAATTTCCAGGAAATGACCTAGGATTGAAATTACCTCTATAAGCATTACTATTTAAATTATTTCGCGAGACAAAATTCACACCTACGGGATCATTATTTTGCTCAATTAAAGTGGACAAAGGCACATCATTAGGATCAATAGGAGTATTTTTGCTAGCAACCAATTTCATAAGAGCATCAACTTTATCACTCAAGGTACTAATTTCTTCAACAGAATTCACCTTTTTACTATAGGAGCTCTTTTGGTATGCCATTGTGAATAATTTGCCATAATATTATCTAGCAATTTAGTAGCTTCACCCAAAGTAATCTCCATAAATGTACCACCCACGGCGGAATCTAAAAGATTTCTAGAAACAAAATTCAATCCTGCATAGAATTTTTTTGTATGATCATCCATAAATTTAAACCATGAGTAGGGCAATTTGTTGTCATTAATTTCATCCTTTCCCAAGATTGGGCAACATGTTCATGATCAAGTTGCTTGAAATTCATAATTTGATTTCTAAGAGAAATAATTTTTGCGGGCGAAAAATATTTGGTAATAAAAGCATCTTTGCACCTATCCCAAGAATCGATACTATTTCGTGGCAAAGATGAAAACCAGATTTTTGCACAATCTCGTAGTGAGAACGGAAATAATTTTAATTTCACAATATCATTATCCACATCCCTTTTCTTTTGCATATCACACAATTCTATGAAAGTGTTAAGATGGGATGCAGCATCTTCATTAGGACTACCAGTATATTGATCTTTCATGACAAGATTCAACAAAGCGGCATTAATATCACAAGTCTCCTCACTAGCGGCGGGAGGAGCAATCGGAGTACCAATAAAATCATTGTTATTAGTATTGGAAAAATCACACAATTTCGTATTTTCTCAAGACATCGTGACTACGCAAACAAGATAGCAAGCAAGCAAAGAAGCAAACAAGAAAAAGGCAAACGGAAAATATTTTTGTATTTTTGTAAAAAAAATTAGAAGTGGGGGAGATGAAAACGAGAGACAAGGGCAAATAAAGTAAATGCGAGGAGATGAAGTTTTATGTGTAGGTACCTGATAGATGTTGGTGCAGTCTCCCCGGCAATGGCGCGAGAAATTCTTCCTGCTACTTGTGAGCTGCGTTGGTTATTCCCCGAAGAGGAAGGGATGATGTAGTACAGTAGAGATAAGTATGGGGGGGGGGGGGGGGGGGGGGGGGGGGGGGGGGGGGGGGGGGGGGGGGGGGGGGGGGGGGGGGGGGGGGGGGGGGGGGGGGGGGGGGGGGGGGGGGGGGGGGGGGGGGGGGGGGGGGGGGGGGGGGGGGGGGGGGGGGGGGGGGGGGGGGGGGGGGGGGGGGGGGGGGGGGGGGGGGGGGGGGGGGGGGGGGGGGGGGGGGGGGGGGGGGGGGGGGGGGGGGGGGGGGGGGGGGGGGGGGGGGGGGGGGGGGGGGGGGGGGGGGGGGGGGGGGGGGGGGGGGGGGGGGGGGGGGGGGGGGGGGGGGGGGGGGGGGGGGGGGGGGGGGGGGGGGGGGGGGGGGGGGGGGGGGGGGGGGGGGGGGGGGGGGGGGGGGGGGGGGGGGGGGGGGGGGGGGGGGGGGGGGGGGGGGGGGGGGGGGGGGGGGGGGGGGGGGGGGGGGGGGGGGGGGGGGGGGGGGGGGGGGGGGGGGGGGGGGGGGGGGGGGGGGGGGGGGGGGGGGGGGGGGGGGGGGGGGGGGGGGGGGGGGGGGGGGGGGGGGGGGGGGGGGGGGGGGGGGGGGGGGGGGGGGGGGGGGGGGGGGGGGGGGGGGGGGGGGGGGGGGGGGGGGGGGGGGGGGGGGGGGGGGGGGGGGGGGGGGGGGGGGGGGGGGGGGGGGGGGGGGGGGGGGGGGGGGGGGGGGGGGGGGGGGGGGGGGGGGGGGGGGGGGGGGGGGGGGGGGGGGGGGGGGGGGGGGGGGGGGGGGGGGGGGGGGGGGGGGGGGGGGGGGGGGGGGGGGGGGGGGGGGGGGGGGGGGGGGGGGGGGGGGGGGGGGGGGGGGGGGGGGGGGGGGGGGGGGGGGGGGGGGGGGGGGGGGGGGGGGGGGGGGGGGGGGGGGGGGGGGGGGGGGGGGGGGGGGGGGGGGGGGGGGGGGGGGGGGGGGGGGGGGGGGGGGGGGGGGGGGGGGGGGGGGGGGGGGGGGGGGGGGGGGGGGGGGGGGGGGGGGGGGGGGGGGGGGGGGGGGGGGGGGGGGGGGGGGGGGGGGGGGGGGGGGGGGGGGGGGGGGGGGGGGGGGGGGGGGGGGGGGGGGGGGGGGGGGGGGGGGGGGGGGGGGGGGGGGGGGGGGGGGGGGGGGGGGGGGGGGGGGGGGGGGGGGGGGGGGGGGGGGGGGGGGGGGGGGGGGGGGGGGGGGGGGGGGGGGGGGGGGGGGGGGGGGGGGGGGGGGGGGGGGGGGGGGGGGGGGGGGGGGGGGGGGGGGGGGGGGGGGGGGGGGGGGGGGGGGGGGGGGGGGGGGGGGGGGGGGGGGGGGGGGGGGGGGGGGGGGGGGGGGGGGGGGGGGGGGGGGGGGGGGGGGGGGGGGGGGGGGGGGGGGGGGGGGGGGGGGGGGGGGGGGGGGGGGGGGGGGGGGGGGGGGGGGGGGGGGGGGGGGGGGGGGGGGGGGGGGGGGGGGGGGGGGGGGGGGGGGGGGGGGGGGGGGGGGGGGGGGGGGGGGGGGGGGGGGGGGGGGGGGGGGGGGGGGGGGGGGGGGGGGGGGGGGGGGGGGGGGGGGGGGGGGGGGGGGGGGGGGGGGGGGGGGGGGGGGGGGGGGGGGGGGGGGGGGGGGGGGGGGGGGGGGGGGGGGGGGGGGGGGGGGGGGGGGGGGGGGGGGGGGGGGGGGGGGGGGGGGGGGGGGGGGGGGGGGGGGGGGGGGGGGGGGGGGGGGGGGGGGGGGGGGGGGGGGGGGGGGGGGGGGGGGGGGGGGGGGGGGGGGGGGGGGGGGGGGGGGGGGGGGGGGGGGGGGGGGGGGGGGGGGGGGGGGGGGGGGGGGGGGGGGGGGGGGGGGGGGGGGGGGGGGGGGGGGGGGGGGGGGGGGGGGGGGGGGGGGGGGGGGGGGGGGGGGGGGGGGGGGGGGGGGGGGGGGGGGGGGGGGGGGGGGGGGGGGGGGGGGGGGGGGGGGGGGGGGGGGGGGGGGGGGGGGGGGGGGGGGGGGGGGGGGGGGGGGGGGGGGGGGGGGGGGGGGGGGGGGGGGGGGGGGGGGGGGGGGGGGGGGGGGGGGGGGGGGGGGGGGGGGGGGGGGGGGGGGGGGGGGGGGGGGGGGGGGGGGGGGGGGGGGGGGGGGGGGGGGGGGGGGGGGGGGGGGGGGGGGGGGGGGGGGGGGGGGGGGGGGGGGGGGGGGGGGGGGGGGGGGGGGGGGGGGGGGGGGGGGGGGGGGGGGGGGGGGGGGGGGGGGGGGGGGGGGGGGGGGGGGGGGGGGGGGGGGGGGGGGGGGGGGGGGGGGGGGGGGGGGGGGGGGGGGGGGGGGGGGGGGGGGGGGGGGGGGGGGGGGGGGGGGGGGGGGGGGGGGGGGGGGGGGGGGGGGGGGGGGGGGGGGGGGGGGGGGGGGGGGGGGGGGGGGGGGGGGGGGGGGGGGGGGGGGGGGGGGGGGGGGGGGGGGGGGGGGGGGGGGGGGGGGGGGGGGGGGGGGGGGGGGGGGGGGGGGGGGGGGGGGGGGGGGGGGGGGGGGGGGGGGGGGGGGGGGGGGGGGGGGGGGGGGGGGGGGGGGGGGGGGGGGGGGGGGGGGGGGGGGGGGGGGGGGGGGGGGGGGGGGGGGGGGGGGGGGGGGGGGGGGGGGGGGGGGGGGGGGGGGGGGGGGGGGGGGGGGGGGGGGGGGGGGGGGGGGGGGGGGGGGGGGGGGGGGGGGGGGGGGGGGGGGGGGGGGGGGGGGGGGGGGGGGGGGGGGGGGGGGGGGGGGGGGGGGGGGGGGGGGGGGGGGGGGGGGGGGGGGGGGGGGGGGGGGGGGGGGGGGGGGGGGGGGGGGGGGGGGGGGGGGGGGGGGGGGGGGGGGGGGGGGGGGGGGGGGGGGGGGGGGGGGGGGGGGGGGGGGGGGGGGGGGGGGGGGGGGGGGGGGGGGGGGGGGGGGGGGGGGGGGGGGGGGGGGGGGGGGGGGGGGGGGGGGGGGGGGGGGGGGGGGGGGGGGGGGGGGGGGGGGGGGGGGGGGGGGGGGGGGGGGGGGGGGGGGGGGGGGGGGGGGGGGGGGGGGGGGGGGGGGGGGGGGGGGGGGGGGGGGGGGGGGGGGGGGGGGGGGGGGGGGGGGGGGGGGGGGGGGGGGGGGGGGGGGGGGGGGGGGGGGGGGGGGGGGGGGGGGGGGGGGGGGGGGGGGGGGGGGGGGGGGGGGGGGGGGGGGGGGGGGGGGGGGGGGGGGGGGGGGGGGGGGGGGGGGGGGGGGGGGGGGGGGGGGGGGGGGGGGGGGGGGGGGGGGGGGGGGGGGGGGGGGGGGGGGGGGGGGGGGGGGGGGGGGGGGGGGGGGGGGGGGGGGGGGGGGGGGGGGGGGGGGGGGGGGGGGGGGGGGGGGGGGGGGGGGGGGGGGGGGGGGGGGGGGGGGGGGGGGGGGGGGGGGGGGGGGGGGGGGGGGGGGGGGGGGGGGGGGGGGGGGGGGGGGGGGGGGGGGGGGGGGGGGGGGGGGGGGGGGGGGGGGGGGGGGGGGGGGGGGGGGGGGGGGGGGGGGGGGGGGGGGGGGGGGGGGGGGGGGGGGGGGGGGGGGGGGGGGGGGGGGGGGGGGGGGGGGGGGGGGGGGGGGGGGGGGGGGGGGGGGGGGGGGGGGGGGGGGGGGGGGGGGGGGGGAGTTGATAAAATTTTGAAGAAATGTTTGCACTCTCATGCTTCACTTATATATTTTTGAGAGTTGATAATAGCAATGGTAATTTGCACAAGATATGAATTTGGTCCCAAAGTGATAGATATTCAAGAGGGATATAATAATAACTTTCATATAGATCATTGGACATGATAAGTTTGATTCCTTGCAATAGTTTTGCGATATGGAGATGATGATATGTGAGTCATGTTAGTGAGTAATTATGGTTTAGTAAGAATATTTGTGTTAAGGTTTGTGATTCCCTATGCATGCATGTTAAGTCAATAGTTATGCAACGAAATTATATCCTACTTATGGTGCATTATTCGGTGTTAGTTGTGTTCAATGCATGTTTATGAGCATTTTTGTTTTTTGGTTGGTTGCTTCTCAATCTATTTGCTAGCCTTCATTTGTACTAAGCGGGAATGCTGCTTGTGCATCCAAACCCTTAAACCTAAAGTTGTGCCATATGAGTCCACCATACCTACCTATATGCGGTATTTTCATGCCGTTCTAAGTAAATTTGCATGTGCCAACTCTAAATTTTCAAACCAATTTTCCTTTTTGTGTGCCCGTACCGCTCATGAAGCGGCAGGGGGTGGCCAATATTTTCCATGCTAGGTGTGTCATTCTCGCGATGAGTGTTTATTCACTTGTCGTTGCATGAGAGAGTGGCATGTAATAGGGATGCCCAGTCCCGAAATGCAAAAAAAATATTATATGATGTTAATAATAAATTCCTTGGAAAGTGATGGTATGGAGGGCACCCGTGGATACGGCTAGCCATGGATTGTGAAAGAATGGTGGAAAGGAAACAAAACTTTCTTTTCTGTTTGGGAACCGCCTATGATGTGTCTAGCATGGAAAATACTGGGAATTCTCAGTCGTTTTCGTTGACAGGAAAAGCATGCCTCTCAAAATATTTTTATCTCTGTAAATTTAAACCTTGAGCTCTGGCACCTCTGCAAATCAATGCTTCCCTCAGTGAAGGGCCTATCTATTTACTTTTATGCAATTTTTATTTTTACTTTGAGTCTCCATCTTTTCTTATAAAGCAACAACTAGAGAGCACTATTGTCATACTTGTGCATTGGATGTAGCTAATATTTGAGTGTGTTTCATGAATGGATCAATGATTGAGTATAATGGGCTAGGGATAACTTTCTTTAGCGTTGATATTTTGAAAGACATGGTTGGGGGGGGGGGGGGGGGGGGGGGGGGGGGGGGGGGGGGGGGGGGGGGGGGGGGGGGGGGGGGGGGGGGGGGGGGGGGGGGGGGGGGGGGGGGGGGGGGGGGGGGGGGGGGGGGGGGGGGGGGGGGGGGGGGGGGGGGGGGGGGGGGGGGGGGGGGGGGGGGGGGGGGGGGGGGGGGGGGGGGGGGGGGGGGGGGGGGGGGGGGGGGGGGGGGGGGGGGGGGGGGGGGGGGGGGGGGGGGGGGGGGGGGGGGGGGGGGGGGGGGGGGGGGGGGGGGGGGGGGGGGGGGGGGGGGGGGGGGGGGGGGGGGGGGGGGGGGGGGGGGGGGGGGGGGGGGGGGGGGGGGGGGGGGGGGGGGGGGGGGGGGGGGGGGGGGGGGGGGGGGGGGGGGGGGGGGGGGGGGGGGGGGGGGGGGGGGGGGGGGGGGGGGGGGGGGGGGGGGGGGGGGGGGGGGGGGGGGGGGGGGGGGGGGGGGGGGGGGGGGGGGGGGGGGGGGGGGGGGGGGGGGGGGGGGGGGGGGGGGGGGGGGGGGGGGGGGGGGGGGGGGGGGGGGGGGGGGGGGGGGGGGGGGGGGGGGGGGGGGGGGGGGGGGGGGGGGGGGGGGGGGGGGGGGGGGGGGGGGGGGGGGGGGGGGGGGGGGGGGGGGGGGGGGGGGGGGGGGGGGGGGGGGGGGGGGGGGGGGGGGGGGGGGGGGGGGGGGGGGGGGGGGGGGGGGGGGGGGGGGGGGGGGGGGGGGGGGGGGGGGGGGGGGGGGGGGGGGGGGGGGGGGGGGGGGGGGGGGGGGGGGGGGGGGGGGGGGGGGGGGGGGGGGGGGGGGGGGGGGGGGGGGGGGGGGGGGGGGGGGGGGGGGGGGGGGGGGGGGGGGGGGGGGGGGGGGGGGGGGGGGGGGGGGGGGGGGGGGGGGGGGGGGGGGGGGGGGGGGGGGGGGGGGGGGGGGGGGGGGGGGGGGGGGGGGGGGGGGGGGGGGGGGGGGGGGGGGGGGGGGGGGGGGGGGGGGGGGGGGGGGGGGGGGGGGGGGGGGGGGGGGGGGGGGGGGGGGGGGGGGGGGGGGGGGGGGGGGGGGGGGGGGGGGGGGGGGGGGGGGGGGGGGGGGGGGGGGGGGGGGGGGGGGGGGGGGGGGGGGGGGGGGGGGGGGGGGGGGGGGGGGGGGGGGGGGGGGGGGGGGGGGGGGGGGGGGGGGGGGGGGGGGGGGGGGGGGGGGGGGGGGGGGGGGGGGGGGGGGGGGGGGGGGGGGGGGGGGGGGGGGGGGGGGGGGGGGGGGGGGGGGGGGGGGGGGGGGGGGGGGGGGGGGGGGGGGGGGGGGGGGGGGGGGGGGGGGGGGGGGGGGGGGGGGGGGGGGGGGGGGGGGGGGGGGGGGGGGGGGGGGGGGGGGGGGGGGGGGGGGGGGGGGGGGGGGGGGGGGGGGGGGGGGGGGGGGGGGGGGGGGGGGGGGGGGGGGGGGGGGGGGGGGGGGGGGGGGGGGGGGGGGGGGGGGGGGGGGGGGGGGGGGGGGGGGGGGGGGGGGGGGGGGGGGGGGGGGGGGGGGGGGGGGGGGGGGGGGGGGGGGGGGGGGGGGGGGGGGGGGGGGGGGGGGGGGGGGGGGGGGGGGGGGGGGGGGGGGGGGGGGTGCAAACTGATCATAAACTCACAATTCATCGGATCCCAACAAACTCACCGCAAAAAGTGATTACATCGAATAGATCTACAAGAACATCAAGGAGAACATTGTATTGAAGATCAAAGAGAGAGAAGAAGCCATCTAGCTACTAACTATGGACCTGAAGGTTTGTGGTAAACTACTCATGCATCATCGAAAGGGCAGTAAGGATGACGTAGAGCCCCTCCGTGATCAATTCCCCCTCCGGCAAAGTACCGGAAAAGGCCTACAGAAGCTTGCGGCAGTGGAAAAAGTATTTCGTGGACTCCTCTATAGGTTTCCTATTTTTTGAGAATTTATAGTGGTGGAATTAGTTCAAAAGGAGCTGTGTGGGCCCCACAAGGTACCAGGGCGCACCACCCCCCTGGGGCATGCCCTAGTGCCTTGTTGCCCACTCCTTCATCTTCTGGCCCTCTCCCGAAGCTTCCAGGGTCTCTTGTGTCCAGTAAAAAATCACCAAAAAGTTTTGTGGCATTTGGACTTTGTTTGGTACTGATATTCTGGAAAACCAAAAACAGGCAAAAAACAGCAAATGGCACTGGGCACTAAGTTAATAGGTTAGTTCCAAAAAATGATATAAAGTTGC
>JAAAWM010008914.1:0-17803 GCA_036873465.1 Thinopyrum obtusiflorum
CCTCCACAAATGGAAGCGAAAAGCCTAGTCTCGCTGTATCAAATAACTCAAATAGCAAAAACATACCCAAAATTTCTTAATCCGCGCCAAAAACTACTACCTAGTGCCGATTAGGCTCGTTTAAACCTGTTTATGACAGGGTTGGCCCATACGTCCGTGCTGACGAGGCAGCTTAAACCAACACATTTTGTTTGGCCGTTGACACGAGGGACCCACATCTGACCTTCTATCCTTTTATTGCCCCTCAAATCATTATTTTTCCTAAACATTACTTCAAATAGTACCGATGCGTGCTCGTCGGTGGCGCCGGTGATGAGAGAGTTGGCCGCTGCTCCGCCAGACGGGCCGGACGCCGCGCTAGCCTCCGCACGGGTTGGCTAGCTGGCCCGAGTGTGACTCACGAGCGAGCAAGCCACCGCGCTGGCCTTCGCTCGAGCCAGATGGCTGGCCTTAGCGCGGCGCGTGCGAGCAAGCCACCGCATCATCGTGCCAATCTAGCTAGCAAACCTTGCAGACAAGCAGCTGGACAGAGCTATCTTGGCTAGTTAGCGGCCGTGAGCGCCGGACGGAGCTGGCATCCGGGCTGCTACAAGATGGGCTCCGCACCGCCGGCGGTTTTGACCTCGCCTTCTGCCGGCGGCGGTGGCTGCGTTCCATGGCCGATGATGAGTAGGTGGACGGGCCGGAGGTAGGAGGTCACTCGGGGATTTTTTTTGCAGACTGACATGTAGGTCCCACAAGTCATGACGCCAAACTTGTCGGTTGAATAGAAGGCGTTGACTTAAGCGGCGACATGGGTTGAAACACGCCTATAATGACACTTTTAGAGTAGTCGTTTCTTGGTAGGGCTGGTTGGTGAGGGCATGTACAATGGTTGATAAGGTAGTCTTATCTTAAGTCTGCCACGTATGTAAGTGGTAGTAGTTTCTTGGCATTATTAGTGGTTTCTTGTAAGGAACAGTGTACTACTAGCAACAAAAGGCGATTCTAGGTTGTGTTGTACTGCAACGACTACTACTAGCGGTCGCTGGAGTGTATACCTCATTTTGTGGGTTCGATCCCTGCCGAACGCACGGCGGCCTTTTTTTAAATAGTAACTTCGCTGCGAGCCAATATTGTACACAGGTAGTTTGAGTTTTGAAGTCGAACGGACGTGTTGCACCACAATTTGGGTGCACTGGATAGCCCAGCCACGTGAACGGGTTTTCCTTCCCATCATCTCGTGGCTCGCGTGCTCTCCCTAGCCACACCTCGCTTGCAGCTTCCTCGTCAGCTAGTAGCATATTTAAACTAGCGCCTCCCAATTAAGCCCGAGGGGCCGGAAAAGCCTGGCGCGACATTGGGAACTGTGCAATATGGCTCTGTACGTAAAGTTCTAGTACTCTACTTGTACTCTGTAGCTTGTGGCGTTGCACGCATGGACTTCACTCCATTATCGGCTCTATAAAAGAAATTCCTCTTGACGTGAATTTTTCTGAAACGGAGGCAAAAGCTTTGCCTCATCTCATTCATAAAGAAGGAACTACTAACAAAGTTCGATGAGATCCATTACGGGGGGGGGGGGGGGGGGGGGGGGGGGGGGGGGGGGGGGGGGGGGGGGGGGGGGGGGGGGGGGGGGGGGGGGGGGGGGGGGGGGGGGGGGGGGGGGGGGGGGGGGGGGGGGGGGGGGGGGGGGGGGGGGGGGGGGGGGGGGGGGGGGGGGGGGGGGGGGGGGGGGGGGGGGGGGGGGGGGGGGGGGGGGGGGGGGGGGGGGGGGGGGGGGGGGGGGGGGGGGGGGGGGGGGGGGGGGGGGGGGGGGGGGGGGGGGGGGGGGGGGGGGGGGGGGGGGGGGGGGGGGGGGGGGGGGGGGGGGGGGGGGGGGGGGGGGGGGGGGGGGGGGGGGGGGGGGGGGGGGGGGGGGGGGGGGGGGGGGGGGGGGGGGGGGGGGGGGGGGGGGGGGGGGGGGGGGGGGGGGGGGGGGGGGGGGGGGGGGGGGGGGGGGGGGGGGGGGGGGGGGGGGGGGGGGGGGGGGGGGGGGGGGGGGGGGGGGGGGGGGGGGGGGGGGGGGGGGGGGGGGGGGGGGGGGGGGGGGGGGGGGGGGGGGGGGGGGGGGGGGGGGGGGGGGGGGGGGGGGGGGGGGGGGGGGGGGGGGGGGGGGGGGGGGGGGGGGGGGGGGGGGGGGGGGGGGGGGGGGGGGGGGGGGGGGGGGGGGGGGGGGGGGGGGGGGGGGGGGGGGGGGGGGGGGGGGGGGGGGGGGGGGGGGGGGGGGGGGGGGGGGGGGGGGGGGGGGGGGGGGGGGGGGGGGGGGGGGGGGGGGGGGGGGGGGGGGGGGGGGGGGGGGGGGGGGGGGGGGGGGGGGGGGGGGGGGGGGGGGGGGGGGGGGGGGGGGGGGGGGGGGGGGGGGGGGGGGGGGGGGGGGGGGGGGGGGGGGGGGGGGGGGGGGGGGGGGGGGGGGGGGGGGGGGGGGGGGGGGGGGGGGGGGGGGGGGGGGGGGGGGGGGGGGGGGGGGGGGGGGGGGGGGGGGGGGGGGGGGGGGGGGGGGGGGGGGGGGGGGGGGGGGGGGGGGGGGGGGGGGGGGGGGGGGGGGGGGGGGGGGGGGGGGGGGGGGGGGGGGGGGGGGGGGGGGGGGGGGGGGGGGGGGGGGGGGGGGGGGGGGGGGGGGGGGGGGGGGGGGGGGGGGGGGGGGGGGGGGGGGGGGGGGGGGGGGGGGGGGGGGGGGGGGGGGGGGGGGGGGGGGGGGGGGGGGGGGGGGGGGGGGGGGGGGGGGGGGGGGGGGGGGGGGGGGGGGGGGGGGGGGGGGGGGGGGGGGGGGGGGGGGGGGGGGGGGGGGGGGGGGGGGGGGGGGGGGGGGGGGGGGGGGGGGGGGGGGGGGGGGGGGGGGGGGGGGGGGGGGGGGGGGGGGGGGGGGGGGGGGGGGGGGGGGGGGGGGGGGGGGGGGGGGGGGGGGGGGGGGGGGGGGGGGGGGGGGGGGGGGGGGGGGGGGGGGGGGGGGGGGGGGGGGGGGGGGGGGGGGGGGGGGGGGGGGGGGGGGGGGGGGGGGGGGGGGGGGGGGGGGGGGGGGGGGGGGGGGGGGGGGGGGGGGGGGGGGGGGGGGGGGGGGGGGGGGGGGGGGGGGGGGGGGGGGGGGGGGGGGGGGGGGGGGGGGGGGGGGGGGGGGGGGGGGGGGGGGGGGGGGGGGGGGGGGGGGGGGGGGGGGGGGGGGGGGGGGGGGGGGGGGGGGGGGGGGGGGGGGGGGGGGGGGGGGGGGGGGGGGGGGGGGGGGGGGGGGGGGGGGGGGGGGGGGGGGGGGGGGGGGGGGGGGGGGGGGGGGGGGGGGGGGGGGGGGGGGGGGGGGGGGGGGGGGGGGGGGGGGGGGGGGGGGGGGGGGGGGGGGGGGGGGGGGGGGGGGGGGGGGGGGGGGGGGGGGGGGGGGGGGGGGGGGGGGGGGGGGGGGGGGGGGGGGGGGGGGGGGGGGGGGGGGGGGGGGGGGGGGGGGGGGGGGGGGGGGGGGGGGGGGGGGGGGGGGGGGGGGGGGGGGGGGGGGGGGGGGGGGGGGGGGGGGGGGGGGGGGGGGGGGGGGGGGGGGGGGGGGGGGGGGGGGGGGGGGGGGGGGGGGGGGGGGGGGGGGGGGGGGGGGGGGGGGGGGGGGGGGGGGGGGGGGGGGGGGGGGGGGGGGGGGGGGGGGGGGGGGGGGGGGGGGGGGGGGGGGGGGGGGGGGGGGGGGGGGGGGGGGGGGGGGGGGGGGGGGGGGGGGGGGGGGGGGGGGGGGGGGGGGGGGGGGGGGGGGGGGGGGGGGGGGGGGGGGGGGGGGGGGGGGGGGGGGGGGGGGGGGGGGGGGGGGGGGGGGGGGGGGGGGGGGGGGGGGGGGGGGGGGGGGGGGGGGGGGGGGGGGGGGGGGGGGGGGGGGGGGGGGGGGGGGGGGGGGGGGGGGGGGGGGGGGGGGGGGGGGGGGGGGGGGGGGGGGGGGGGGGGGGGGGGGGGGGGGGGGGGGGGGGGGGGGGGGGGGGGGGGGGGGGGGGGGGGGGGGGGGGGGGGGGGGGGGGGGGGGGGGGGGGGGGGGGGGGGGGGGGGGGGGGGGGGGGGGGGGGGGGGGGGGGGGGGGGGGGGGGGGGGGGGGGGGGGGGGGGGGGGGGGGGGGGGGGGGGGGGGGGGGGGGGGGGGGGGGGGGGGGGGGGGGGGGGGGGGGGGGGGGGGGGGGGGGGGGGGGGGGGGGGGGGGGGGGGGGGGGGGGGGGGGGGGGGGGGGGGGGGGGGGGGGGGGGGGGGGGGGGGGGGGGGGGGGGGGGGGGGGGGGGGGGGGGGGGGGGGGGGGGGGGGGGGGGGGGGGGGGGGGGGGGGGGGGGGGGGGGGGGGGGGGGGGGGGGGGGGGGGGGGGGGGGGGGGGGGGGGGGGGGGGGGGGGGGGGGGGGGGGGGGGGGGGGGGGGGGGGGGGGGGGGGGGGGGGGGGGGGGGGGGGGGGGGGGGGGGGGGGGGGGGGGGGGGGGGGGGGGGGGGGGGGGGGGGGGGGGGGGGGGGGGGGGGGGGGGGGGGGGGGGGGGGGGGGGGGGGGGGGGGGGGGGGGGGGGGGGGGGGGGGGGGGGGGGGGGGGGGGGGGGGGGGGGGGGGGGGGGGGGGGGGGGGGGGGGGGGGGGGGGGGGGGGGGGGGGGGGGGGGGGGGGGGGGGGGGGGGGGGGGGGGGGGGGGGGGGGGGGGGGGGGGGGGGGGGGGGGGGGGGGGGGGGGGGGGGGGGGGGGGGGGGGGGGGGGGGGGGGGGGGGGGGGGGGGGGGGGGGGGGGGGGGGGGGGGGGGGGGGGGGGGGGGGGGGGGGGGGGGGGGGGGGGGGGGGGGGGGGGGGGGGGGGGGGGGGGGGGGGGGGGGGGGGGGGGGGGGGGGGGGGGGGGGGGGGGGGGGGGGGGGGGGGGGGGGGGGGGGGGGGGGGGGGGGGGGGGGGGGGGGGGGGGGGGGGGGGGGGGGGGGGGGGGGGGGGGGGGGGGGGGGGGGGGGGGGGGGGGGGGGGGGGGGGGGGGGGGGGGGGGGGGGGGGGGGGGGGGGGGGGGGGGGGGGGGGGGGGGGGGGGGGGGGGGGGGGGGGGGGGGGGGGGGGGGGGGGGGGGGGGGGGGGGGGGGGGGGGGGGGGGGGGGGGGGGGGGGGGGGGGGGGGGGGGGGGGGGGGGGGGGGGGGGGGGGGGGGGGGGGGGGGGGGGGGGGGGGGGGGGGGGGGGGGGGGGGGGGGGGGGGGGGGGGGGGGGGGGGGGGGGGGGGGGGGGGGGGGGGGGGGGGGGGGGGGGGGGGGGGGGGGGGGGGGGGGGGGGGGGGGGGGGGGGGGGGGGGGGGGGGGGGGGGGGGGGGGGGGGGGGGGGGGGGGGGGGGGGGGGGGGGGGGGGGGGGGGGGGGGGGGGGGGGGGGGGGGGGGGGGGGGGGGGGGGGGGGGGGGGGGGGGGGGGGGGGGGGGGGGGGGGGGGGGGGGGGGGGGGGGGGGGGGGGGGGGGGGGGGGGGGGGGGGGGGGGGGGGGGGGGGGGGGGGGGGGGGGGGGGGGGGGGGGGGGGGGGGGGGGGGGGGGGGGGGGGGGGGGGGGGGGGGGGGGGGGGGGGGGGGGGGGGGGGGGGGGGGGGGGGGGGGGGGGGGGGGGGGGGGGGGGGGGGGGGGGGGGGGGGGGGGGGGGGGGGGGGGGGGGGGGGGGGGGGGGGGGGGGGGGGGGGGGGGGGGGGGGGGGGGGGGGGGGGGGGGGGGGGGGGGGGGGGGGGGGGGGGGGGGGGGGGGGGGGGGGGGGGGGGGGGGGGGGGGGGGGGGGGGGGGGGGGGGGGGGGGGGGGGGGGGGGGGGGGGGGGGGGGGGGGGGGGGGGGGGGGGGGGGGGGGGGGGGGGGGGGGGGGGGGGGGGGGGGGGGGGGGGGGGGGGGGGGGGGGGGGGGGGGGGGGGGGGGGGGGGGGGGGGGGGGGGGGGGGGGGGGGGGGGGGGGGGGGGGGGGGGGGGGGGGGGGGGGGGGGGGGGGGGGGGGGGGGGGGGGGGGGGGGGGGGGGGGGGGGGGGGGGGGGGGGGGGGGGGGGGGGGGGGGGGGGGGGGGGGGGGGGGGGGGGGGGGGGGGGGGGGGGGGGGGGGGGGGGGGGGGGGGGGGGGGGGGGGGGGGGGGGGGGGGGGGGGGGGGGGGGGGGGGGGGGGGGGGGGGGGGGGGGGGGGGGGGGGGGGGGGGGGGGGGGGGGGGGGGGGGGGGGGGGGGGGGGGGGGGGGGGGGGGGGGGGGGGGGGGGGGGGGGGGGGGGGGGGGGGGGGGGGGGGGGGGGGGGGGGGGGGGGGGGGGGGGGGGGGGGGGGGGGGGGGGGGGGGGGGGGGGGGGGGGGGGGGGGGGGGGGGGGGGGGGGGGGGGGGGGGGGGGGGGGGGGGGGGGGGGGGGGGGGGGGGGGGGGGGGGGGGGGGGGGGGGGGGGGGGGGGGGGGGGGGGGGGGGGGGGGGGGGGGGGGGGGGGGGGGGGGGGGGGGGGGGGGGGGGGGGGGGGGGGGGGGGGGGGGGGGGGGGGGGGGGGGGGGGGGGGGGGGGGGGGGGGGGGGGGGGGGGGGGGGGGGGGGGGGGGGGGGGGGGGGGGGGGGGGGGGGGGGGGGGGGGGGGGGGGGGGGGGGGGGGGGGGGGGGGGGGGGGGGGGGGGGGGGGGGGGGGGGGGGGGGGGGGGGGGGGGGGGGGGGGGGGGGGGGGGGGGGGGGGGGGGGGGGGGGGGGGGGGGGGGGGGGGGGGGGGGGGGGGGGGGGGGGGGGGGGGGGGGGGGGGGGGGGGGGGGGGGGGGGGGGGGGGGGGGGGGGGGGGGGGGGGGGGGGGGGGGGGGGGGGGGGGGGGGGGGGGGGGGGGGGGGGGGGGGGGGGGGGGGGGGGGGGGGGGGGGGGGGGGGGGGGGGGGGGGGGGGGGGGGGGGGGGGGGGGGGGGGGGGGGGGGGGGGGGGGGGGGGGGGGGGGGGGGGGGGGGGGGGGGGGGGGGGGGGGGGGGGGGGGGGGGGGGGGGGGGGGGGGGGGGGGGGGGGGGGGGGGGGGGGGGGGGGGGGGGGGGGGGGGGGGGGGGGGGGGGGGGGGGGGGGGGGGGGGGGGGGGGGGGGGGGGGGGGGGGGGGGGGGGGGGGGGGGGGGGGGGGGGGGGGGGGGGGGGGGGGGGGGGGGGGGGGGGGGGGGGGGGGGGGGGGGGGGGGGGGGGGGGGGGGGGGGGGGGGGGGGGGGGGGGGGGGGGGGGGGGGGGGGGGGGGGGGGGGGGGGGGGGGGGGGGGGGGGGGGGGGGGGGGGGGGGGGGGGGGGGGGGGGGGGGGGGGGGGGGGGGGGGGGGGGGGGGGGGGGGGGGGGGGGGGGGGGGGGGGGGGGGGGGGGGGGGGGGGGGGGGGGGGGGGGGGGGGGGGGGGGGGGGGGGGGGGGGGGGGGGGGGGGGGGGGGGGGGGGGGGGGGGGGGGGGGGGGGGGGGGGGGGGGGGGGGGGGGGGGGGGGGGGGGGGGGGGGGGGGGGGGGGGGGGGGGGGGGGGGGGGGGGGGGGGGGGGGGGGGGGGGGGGGGGGGGGGGGGGGGGGGGGGGGGGGGGGGGGGGGGGGGGGGGGGGGGGGGGGGGGGGGGGGGGGGGGGGGGGGGGGGGGGGGGGGGGGGGGGGGGGGGGGGGGGGGGGGGGGGGGGGGGGGGGGGGGGGGGGGGGGGGGGGGGGGGGGGGGGGGGGGGGGGGGGGGGGGGGGGGGGGGGGGGGGGGGGGGGGGGGGGGGGGGGGGGGGGGGGGGGGGGGGGGGGGGGGGGGGGGGGGGGGGGGGGGGGGGGGGGGGGGGGGGGGGGGGGGGGGGGGGGGGGGGGGGGGGGGGGGGGGGGGGGTATAAGTCATGAAGTAAGCAATAGCAATAAAACTTAACGATCATTATGCTAAGAAGGAGGAGAGGGGGGAGGCCAGCCCTAGGGGGCGCGCCAAGTGGGGGGGGAACCCACTAGGACTCCTAGTCCTAGTCAGTTTCCCCTTTCCTTCTCATGGAGGGGAAAGGGGGAAGGAGAGGGAGAGGGGGAAGGAAAGGGGGGCCGCGCCCCCTCCCCTTGTCCAATTCAGACTGCCCATGGGGGGTGCGCGCCACCCCTTGTGGGATGCCCTCTCTCTCCCCTATGGCCCATAGTGGCCCATTACTTTCCTCGGGGGGTCCCGGTAACCCCTCGGTACTCCGATAAATATCCGAATCATTCCGAAACTATTCCGGTGTCCGAACACTATCGTACAATATATCAATCTTTACCTCTCGACCATTTCGAGACTCCTTGTCATGTCCGTGATCTCATCCGGGACTCTGAACAATCTTTGGTCACCAAAACACATAACTCATAATACAAATCGTCATCGAACGGGGGGGGGGGGGGGGGGGGGGGGGGGGGGGGGGGGGGGGGGGGGGGGGGGGGGGGGGGGGGGGGGGGGGGGGGGGGGGGGGGGGGGGGGGGGGGGGGGGGGGGGGGGGGGGGGGGGGGGGGGGGGGGGGGGGGGGGGGGGGGGGGGGGGGGGGGGGGGGGGGGGGGGGGGGGGGGGGGGGGGGGGGGGGGGGGGGGGGGGGGGGGGGGGGGGGGGGGGGGGGGGGGGGGGGGGGTCGGTATGTTACTTGCCCGATATTCGATCGTCGGTATCTTCATACCTAGTTCAATTTCGTTATCGGAAAGTCTCTTTACTCGTTCCGTAATGCATCATCCCATAACTAACTCATTACTTACATTGCTTGCAAGGCTTATTATGATGTGCATTACCGAGAGGGCCCAGAGATACCACTCCGATACTCAGAGTGACAAATCCTAATCTCGATCTATGCCAACCCAACAAATACCTTCGGAGATACCTGTAGAGCATCTTTATAATCACCCATTACATTGTGATGTTTGGTAGCACACAAGGTATTCCTCCGGTATCCGGGAGTTGCATAATCTCATAGTCAAAGGAATATGTATAAGTCATGAAGAAAGCAATACCAATAAAACTTAACGATCATTATGCTGAGCTAACGGATGGGTCTTGTCCATCACATCATTCCCCTAATGATGTGATCCCGTTCATCAAATGAAAACACATGTCTATGGTTAGGAACCCCCCCCCCCCCCCCCCCCCCCCCCCCCCCCCCCCCCCCCCCCCCCCCCCCCCCCCCCCCCCCCCCCCCCCCCCCCCCCCCCCCCCCCCCCCCCCCCCCCCCCCCCCCCCCCCCCCCCCCCCCCCCCCCCCCCCCCCCCCCCCCCCCCCCTTTATTATTGCCTCTCGGGCACATTTCCTTCAGTCTCCCACCTGCACTAGAGTCAATAATCTAGATTACATAGTGTAAGGGCATCTTCTGCCTTAGAGTTTTGGTGATGATGACAACACACATGTGGACTAATCGTGCGCCATAGTTTTCTCAGGTACACATTGTGTGGCACAAGACGGTTAGGCCTTCCCTCTATGCGGAAAAGATCGAAGACGGAGTTTCAGATGTTTTTATTCCTTTGGTCGTAGGATATCCGTACTATTAAGAGGGAATCCACTTCGGAAGGTATTGGGTGAATCACTTCAGGTACACATTCTCTGCACCCACCATATACGCTCTGTTCGAGGAGAGAGAGGTTCCCCAAAGTCCTCTGTCCTGTGTAGTTCTGCCCATGGCGGTAGTACCACTGGCCGGTAGTTCCGGTCATACCACCGCTCCAAGTACCGCTCAGGGGTGACTCCCTTCCGTACCGGGTACGGTGGTAGACCGGTGGTGGAACGGAAGTTCCGGTTTGTCTTGACAAACCGGTACTACCGGTGTTCAGGGCGGTAGTACCGCCTCGGACTCCACCACCCAGGGACTGCTGGCCCAGCGGTAGCTCCGGCCCAACCACCGCTCTAACTACCGGCCTGAGGTGTAAACTTTCTGGATGTGATGTGGTAGTCGAGCGGTGGTGGAGCGGTAGTTCCGGTGTATTCCGATATACCGGTACTACCGGGTGCACCACCGGAAGTACCGCCCTGGTGCCCTAGTAGGGGTTTCCCGCATTCACCGGTTGTACCGGTGTCTATTGCGGAAGTACCGCTCCTATGCATTTCTGCGCATAACAGTTGGATCTGAGGGGACCCTATTTAAGGAGGTGTTTCTCCCACCTCCCACCTACCTCTCTTGCCTCTCTCTCTCCTCCATTACTGCCATTGAAGCTCTCTTGCCCGATCTCTCTCTCTAGCCACTCAAACTTGTTGATTTGCTAGGAATTGAAGGAGGAGACCTAGATCTACACTTCCACCAAAGGATATTTGATTCCCCCATACTTTCTTGTGTGGATTTTGTTACTTTTGGGTGCTTGGGCCCCCTAGATGGAAGAGGTCACTTCGGAGCCACATTCCATTGTGGTGAAGCTCCGGGGTTTCGTTGGGAGCCTACAATTAAGTTGTGGAGAGAGCCCCAACCTTGTTTGTAAAGGTATGGTCGCCGCCTTCAGGGGCACCAATAGTGGAATCACGGCATCTCGCATTGTGTGAGGGCGTGAGGAGAATACGGTGGCCCTAGTGGCTTCTTGGGGAGCATTGTGCCTCCACACCGCTCCAACGGAGACGTACTTCCCCTCAAAAGGAAGGAACTTCAGTAATACATCCTCGTCTTCACCGGCTCCACTCTTGGTTATCTCGTACCTTTACTTGTGCCCCCCCCCCCCCCCCCCCCCCCCCCCCCCCCCCCCCCCCCCCCCCCCCCCCCCCCCCCCCCCCCCCCCCCCCCCCCCCCCCCCCCCCCCCCCCCCCCCCCCCCCCCCCCCCCCCCCCCCCCCCCCCCCCCCCCCCCCCCCCCCCCCCCCCCCCCCCCCCCCCCCCCCCCCCCCCCCCCCCCCCCCCCCCCCCCCCCCCCCCCCCCCCCCCCCCCCCCCCCCCCCCCCCCCCCCCCCCCCCCCCCCCCCCCCCCCCCCCCCCCCCCCCCCCCCCCCCCCCCCCCCCCCCCCCCCCCCCCCCCCCCCCCCCCCCCCCCCCCCCCCCCCCCCCCCCCCCCCCCCCCCCCCCCCCCCCCCCCCCCCCCCCCCCCCCCCCCGCATGCTTAAGAACTTTCTTGATGGTCTTAAATTATCCACCGCACCGTTGGAAGTGGTCGATCCCACTAACAAGGTGATGGATGCTAACTCCGACAAGGGGGAAGCTACTAATGACAAAGTTCCTTTATCTAGTGGTAGAAGTGGAAATGGCATCTTTGCCCATGTGGAACCTCCGCTTACTTATGGTGGACCGATTCCTTCCACTCATTTGAATCATGCCGGTTCTCCCCCTAAGAGTGTGAAAAATGAGGATTTTGATGCTTGGGTATATCGCTTTAAGCGTCATTTAAACCATGTTAATACTAATCTTTGGAGAATCATTGAAGAAGGTTTCTATCCGCATGATCGAAGCAACTTCACCCCTAGAGAAGCCGCGGATAACCAATTCAACGAGAATGCTCTCTTCATCATCCAAGATGCTATTCCGTCAGAAGACATTGCGCATCTCCGTCCGTTCACCGTGGCCAAGGAAGCATGGCATCATGTGGTTTCCATCTACAAGGGAAGCGCAAGCATTCAACGCTCCAACTATGAAGTGGTACAAGATGAAGCCGATGAGTTTGCAATGAATGAAGATGAAGAACCTCGTGTGCTTTACCGGAGATTAACCACTCTCGCGGTCTCACTCTGAGATCATGGGAGCAAGGATACGGATGACAATTGGATCAAGCGCAAGTTTCTCAAGGCTATGATGCCTTACCACAAGGCCATTGATACGTCTCCAACGTATCTATAATTTTTGATTGTTCCATGCTATTATATTATCTGTTTTGGATGTTTAATGGGCTTTAATACACCTTTTTATATTATTTTTGGGACTAACCTATTAACCGAAGGCCCAGTGCAAATTGCTGTTTTTTTGCCTATTTCAGTGTTTCGCAGAAAAGGGATATCAAACGGAATCCAAACGGAATGAAACCTTCGCGAGGATCATTTTTGGAACAAACGCAATCTAGGAGACTTGGAGTGGACGTCAAGGAAGCAACGAGGCGGCCACGAGGCAGGGAGGCGCGCCCCCACCCTCGTGGGCCCATCGTAGCTCCACCGACCTACTTCCTTCGCCTATATATACTCTTATACCCTGAAAACATCCAGGGGAGCCACGAAAAACTTTTTCCACCGTCGCAACCTTCTATACCCGTGAGATCCCATCTTGGGGCCTTTTCCGGCACTCCGCCGGAGGGGGAATCGATCACGGAGGGCCTCTACATCAACACCATGGCCTCTCCGATGATGTGTGAGTAGTTTACCACAAACCTTCGGGTCCATAGTTATTAGCTAGATGGCTTGTTCTCTCTCTTTGGATCTCAATGCAAAGTTCTCCTCGATTCTCTTGGAGATCTCCCCCCCCCCCCCCCCCCCCCCCCCCCCCCCCCCCCCCCCCCCCCCCCCCCCCCCCCCCCCCCCCCCCCCCCCCCCCCCCCCCCCCCCCCCCCCCCCCCCCCCCCCCCCCCCCCCCCCCCCCCCCCCCCCCCCCCCCCCCCCCCCCCCCCCCCCCCCCCCCCCCCCCCCCCCCCCCCCCCCCCCCCCCCCCCCCCCCCCCCCCCCCCCCCCCCCCCCCCCCCCCCCCCCCCCCCCCCCCCCCCCCCCCCCCCCCCCCCCCCCCCCCCCCCCCCCCCCCCCCCCCCCCCCCCCCCCCCCCCCCCCCCCCCCCCCCCCCCCCCCCCCCCCCCCCCCCCCCCCCCCCCCCCCCCCCCCCCCCCCCCCCCCCCCCCCCCCCCCCCCCCCCCCCCCCCCCCCCCCCCCCCCCCCCCCCCCCCCCCCCCCCCCCCCCCCCCCCCCCCCCCCCCCCCCCCCCCCCCCCCCCCCCCCCCCCCCCCCCCCCCCCCCCCCCCCCCCCCCCCCCCCCCCCCCCCCCCCCCCCCCCCCCCCCCCCCCCCCCCCCCCCCCCCCCCCCCCCCCCCCCCCCCCCCCCCCCCCCCCCCCCCCCCCCCCCCCCCCCCCCCCCCCCCCCCCCCCCCCCCCCCCCCCCCCCCCCCCCCCCCCCCCCCCCCCCCCCCCCCCCCCCCCCCCCCCCCCCCCCCCCCCCCCCCCCCCCCCCCCCCCCCCCCCCCCCCCCCATGGAGCGGCTACCTTGAAGCCGGCGCCGCGGGCGACATCTCCACGGCGGCTCCCCCCCAGTGCGAGGCCCCTTCGGCGGCGGCGGCCATACCAGCCGGATTTGCTGCTGCTGCTCCGGCTCTCGCTCGATCACTCGCTCGCCCAGCTGCTGCTGCTCCGGCTCTCGCTCGCTCGCGCTGCTGCTGCTGCTCCGGCTCTCGCTCGATCGCTCGCTCGCCCAGCTGCTGCTGCTCCAGCTCTCGCTCGCTCGCTCGCGCTGCTGCTGCTGCTCTCCCCCTCGCTCGTGCTGCTGCTTTGCTTCGATTTAGCTACACTTCAGTCGACTGAATCGACTTTTGGGTCAGTCGATTTTCAGGGGGTGGGGGGGCTCGCCGGAGTTAAGGTAGAACCACCCGCAGCAGGGACGGGGGCTCGCCGGAGAGGTACCCCACTATCTATCTTAGGGTTCAGGGTGGGGCGGGGGCCTATAGGGCTGGCCGGGGCAGCGGCGGACCGGCGGTGGGGAGTTGTTTCGGGGCGGCGAGGCGGCGCTGGGGCCGGCGGTTCGGCCGGTGGTGGCTGGCGGCTCAGGGGGGTGCAGGTTGAAGATGAACTGCAGGCCCTCCCTAAACTACATGTCAAGTGCCTCTTTGCTACCATTGCATTCAGTTTCGACAGTAACATTCAGATTCCACAGTAAATTTTAGTTTCGACAGTTAAGTTCAGAGTCAACAGTTTTTACCTCATCTGTTGTAGTCAGGTGGTTTTTGGTGATGTAAATTTTACATCTATTTTACATCATCTATTGGAGATGCTATTAGAATCCCACTTGAGATTGATGATGTTTGTCTTGTGCTGCTTCAGCCTTGATGTCTTACGGCTCACCGGGGCTGCTCCAACGACAGAACGATCCATCACAACAGAGCAGTGCCCTGGACGCCGTCTACAGATTCCTCAGATCTTCCTCCACACCTCCGACAGCCACCTCTGCCTCAACTGCTTCAGCGACCAACCCAATGATGCTGAGGTCGAAACGGCCACGGCAAAGAGGTTGTACACTTGTTGCATCACTTATTACTATACATTCATGTCGATCCATTAGGGCTATTTTGGTTCGACGAAAAAACATAGCAATAGAGAATTTTCCAATGGCACTCTACTATTCAATTATTCATGCATTTTGTTGAAAGGAATGAAGCAAAACATCCACCTGGACCTACTTTTCAAAATCCTATGCATGAAAACAAGACCAAGTGCATTAGTGGCAGAATAACATTCTAACTGTACATGCTTTCATATGGTTTCACTTTATTTTGGCCATGTTTCTTTGCATTCCTCTGCTCTTCCAATTCCTGTAAACCAAACACCCAATTTGACAGAAATCCTGTGTTTGCAAATGCTCTGTTTACCATGTGCATTCCTATCCTATTCCGGTGTTTTTCCTATCCCTGCATTTTTAGAATCATGCAAGCCAAATGAGCCCTTACAGAATTACTTCAGTTACAGGTAGGTGTCGAAGGGAACTTTGTGTGGTTTGTCCTGCTCCTGCCGCGACGTTGTCCACCTCACCTGAGGTGCTCCATCGACAGAAACATCCACCAAACCAGACATCACGACTCCTGACCATCTTTCACCGCCTCAGATCTCCTTCCCTGCCGCCGGCACCCACCGCAACAGCATCACCATCATCGACTCAGCAGATGAACCTGAGGAGTACACGGGTCCACAAGAGAGGTCGCACTCTTTTGATTCTGCTTATGTTATGCATTGCTTAAAATTACCTGCTACTTTATCGTCCTGTTCACCTCTTGGACTCCTAGTCAGGTCCAAATTAATGTTAAAACTTGAGTTCTAAATTAGTTGTGGGGCACATATCGAGGAAGCAATGAATAGTATCTCTGTCTAATATCTGGTTCACCTAGGGTATGCCTATGTTGTTCATCTTGGGTGGGAAACAAATAGTAAAGCAATCATCATCTGTCTTTTTATTAAATTGAAGCAATCATCAACCTGCTATCATTATTTTTGGATCCATCCACTGGTTGTTACCATCACTCTAAATTTCTGCATGCTCTCCTTACATAATCTCACCATATTTTTTTCGTATGCATGTCAGATATTGTACACAGTCATGCTGAACATGTAGAGAAAAAGAGAAGAGTTTTGCACGGCAATACAATGTCATGTAGACATCACTCCATGGTGGGTTCAATGGCAAACCCTCCCCACCCCTCTCTAGATTGTAATCCAGAGGAAGATATCTGTTCTGAGGCGGATTCAGACGCCGCTGACCACTCCTATTTACCCCCAAGGTGTTTGCTCTACCTTGGCATGATGATGTTAGTCATATCATGCATATGTTGCCTTGCAGTGCCTACTTTTGATATCATATATGTCATCTGCTTAGTTTAGACATGTTCTGTAATGCCACCTGTTTAGTTTCTATATCATATATGGGAATTGTGCAGTCTCATGTCTTTTAGCCAGCCATAATATACGTGAAATGTGCAATGCCATCCTGTTTAACCAGGCATCATATATTTGAATGATATCTTGCCCATCCTCTTCTTCATTACATTTCCATTTGTCGACAATGTTTGTACATTAAACTACTCTTCCTGTGAATCAGCCATTTGGGTGGGAGATTGAAAAATCTGGAGTGAAAACAAGGCCTTCAGAGCAGACAGTGCTACCTGTCGAAGCAGATCTCTTGTTGGGTCCCGATAGCTCCTCAGAGATGGATTCAGAGACAGATGACCAGTCCTATTCCCCCACCGAGGTGTATGCTCTAACTTGGCACGGTTATACTGCTCATATCATGCATATGGTGTCTTGCATTGCATAGATTAGACATCATATACACAATATTCAACACCATGTTCTTAGTTCAGACATCATATCTAATGCCCTCTGTTTAGCATATAAATCACATATGTGAATTAAATGATGAGATCCTGATTACTTAGATAACATGTAGGTGAATTATGTCATGCGATCCTGTTTAGTTATTCATCATATCTTTGAATTATGTTATGCTATGCTATCCAGTTTAGATAGACATCATATATGTGAAATTATGTCATGCTATCCATTTTAGTTAAACAATATACATGTCAACTATTTCATGACCTCTTTTTTCCACACTATCTATCGCATCTGTCTCTCATACAATGTCTGTACATTCAACTATGTTTCCTGTTTATCAGCCATTTGAATTGGAGCGGGTGATGCCAGCATCTAGCGGACTAAAAACACGGTCTTCAAATAAAACAGTGCTACCTCTTGGTGGAGATAGCACCCCGGTTGTACATGCACGAGAACCAGCCCTACCACACATAACCCAAACTCTCGCAGATTGTACCCCTACTGCGATGGACAGAGAACCAGCTTCACCCAATCTAACCCCCACCCCAGCAGATAGTAACCCAGTTCCTGTTGACACAGCACCATCTCCACCACACCCCCCCCCCCCCCCCCCCCCCCCCCCCCCCCCCCCCCCCCCCCCCCCCCCCCCCCCCCCCCCCCCCCCCCCCCCCCCCCCCCCCCCCCCCCCCCCCCCCCCCCCCCCCCCCCCCCCCCCCCCCCCCCCCCCCCCCCCCCCCCCCCCCCCCCCCCCCCCCCCCCCCCCCCCCCCCCCCCCCCCCCCCCCCCCCCCCCCCCCCCCCCCCCCCCCCCCCCCCCCCCCCCCCCCCCCCCCCCCCCCCCCCCCCCCCCCCCCCCCCCCCCCCCCCCCCCCCCCCCCCCCCCCCCCCCCCCCCCCCCCCCCCCCCCCCCCCCCCCCCCCCCCCCCCCCCCCCCCCCCCCCCCCCCCCCCCCCCCCCCCCCCCCCCCCCCCCCCCCCCCCCCCCCCCCCCCCCCCCCCCCCCCCCCCCCCCCCCCCCCCCCCCCCCCCCCCCCCCCCCCCCCCCCCCCCCCCCCCCCCCCCCCCCCCCCCCCCCCCCCCCCCCCCCCCCCCCCCCCCCCCCCCCCCCCCCCCCCCCCCCCCCCCCCCCCCCCCCCCCCCCCCCCCCCCCCCCCCCCCCCCCCCCCCCCCCCCCCCCCCCCCCCCCCCCCCCCCCCCCCCCCCCCCCCCCCCCCCCCCCCCCCCCCCCCCCCCCCCCCCCCCCCCCCCCCCCCCCCCCCCCCCCCCCCCCGAGGTGGAGGACGGGGCGGCTGAACCGGCGGGACGACGAGATGGACGACGGACCCTCATCCGGGAAGGTGGACGAGGGACGTCGAGCTGTTGCGGTGGACTGTTGACTCTGAACTTAACTGTCGAAACTGAAATTTACTATGGAATCTGAATGCTACTGTCGAAACTGAACGCAATGGTAGCAGAGAGGCACTTGACATGTAGTTTAGGGAGGTCCTGCAGTTCATCTTCAACCTGCACCCCCCTGAGCCGCCAGCCACCACCGGCCGAACCGCCGGCCCCAGCGCCGCCTCGCCGCCCCGAAACAACTCGCTACCGCCGCCCTGGCCAGCCCTCTAGGCCCCCCGCCCCCACCCTGAACCCTAAGATAGATAGTGGGGTACCTCTCCGGCGAGCCCCCGTCCCCGCCGCGGGTGGTTCTTCCTTAACTCCGGTGAGCCCCCCAACCCCTGAAAATCGACTGACCCAAAAGTCGATTCAGTCGACTGAAGTGTGGCTTAATTGGAGCAGAGCAGCAGCAGAGCGAGGGGGAGAGCAGCAGCTGCAGCTGGGCGAGCGAGCGATCGAGCGAGAGTCGGAGCAGCAGCAGCGCGAGCGAGCGAGAGCCGGAGCAGGAGCAGCAGATCCGGCTGGTATGGACGCCGCCGCCGAAGGGACCTCGCACTGGGGGAGAGCCGCCGTGGAGATGTCGCCCGCGGCGCCGGCTTC
>JAAAWM010008915.1:0-17814 GCA_036873465.1 Thinopyrum obtusiflorum
AATAGATGAAATGGATTAAAGGGATGCTGTTTAGGTACTGATTCTTGATGATAGAGTCACTTCACTAACTCAATTAATGTTTATTATAATTTTATAGTTGTTTCTGGAATTTTTGCAACATCATGAACATTTTTAATTTGCTGTTTGAAGTAAGAAATGTTTTGACTTTATTTTAAATTTTGAACTTGAGGTAGAAATATTTCCTAGCTGTTTTTCTTAGGTCATGATGATGATGACTGTACTTGATTGGAAGATGATCACTGTGGTGTGATGATGGGGGTGTTACAAATCTCCTCCACTACAAGAAATCTCGTCCCGAGATTTAAGTCGGGAAGACAAGGGTAACTTCGAAAGAACTGATCCTTATAGGATCGATTAACTAGCAGATAACTCATGAAATGCGACAGGAAGTATCTCTCGAGCTGAAACTCAAGAAAACTTTGAGAGCAAAGTAGAACGTTGCAATAAGAGGTTACAAGCGAATGGACATCCGGTCGATACCTGAACAAAGTGTGAACAGGGGTTCAGGGTATCGGGAGTAGATCATCTCTCGAGGGTGGCTCGGGATAAGACTCAGAGTCAATTGCAAAGAATAACTCGGAATCGGGGATATACAGGAGAGTCAGGTTCCGATCCTGTGGAACTGTGGGTTATGGGCCCACCATGTGGGCTAAAAGTAGGAAGGACGGTGACGTCTTGCACGATCATGTAAGCAAGGCATGTCAGAGGACAGCCTGTCAGTTATGTTGGCAATAACCCTGGTACCAAGGGCGAGGGACGAAGAGAACCATTTTCCTGCTCGTTAAACGAGGCGGACCAATAGGCAAAGTTTTCGTCCATCGGTGGTTACCGGAATATCATCAACAATAGTAACAGGGTCTCACTGACAAGGTTGTGCACCGAGGGTGTTTACATAAGCAGAGAGTTATTTCTGCTTATATCTTATAGATCACAGGAAAGGTTAAACAAAACAATGGAAAGGAAAATGAATTTGTCGGATTCAACAGACCAATGAAAAGGAAAGATGTGCCCATACACAAGAATTAGGGGTATATCCATTCCAGGGAAAAGTAGAACATAATATACCTGAACAGTTCAGCCGGTACAAAACCATTTGGATAAGGAGGCGAGGGAGAAATCAAGATGTTACCCGCACAATGGTGTCCGGATAATAGATCAAGAAGCATTTGGCAATTTGCCTCCAATGTTCTTGTTGATATTCGGTAGACCATAGTCATGCTTCGTTGCAGCAATGATATGGTGTCAAATAACAGATTGGGTTCGAAGATTTCAAGAGGTACCGAGAAACAATTACAAGGGTAACTCAGAACGTAAGGAATAACCAATCACAATCAGGTTTGTATTGGTCGAAATTCAAGGATGTTATTGATGATAACACAAATCATCGAAGAACGAGGATGGTATTTATCACCGTGTATACCAATTAACATCTCAACAGAAGTCAAAATGTTGATGCTGATCTCAACGCATTTGTCGAGGGGTTTTGAAGAGGAGGGATTCAATCAGTAAGATGATCAAAGTAGTTGGATTGAAGTTCGAGGTTAGCGAAACCACGGATAAGTCACAAGCTCGAAGTTAAGCTTGTTGTTCGAGGTGAAATGACAAGATGGGGAAGATCGACGTAAGCTTCACTCATCCTTGCAGGTTGTGCTCCGGGTATAAGGACCAGGTAGCATAGTTAAAAGTTGGCACGAAAATGATATGGCCGATCAGTCTAGAGATGGCTTGAAGGATCATTAAACTCGTAAGCAACAAAAATTACCTAGAGTTATTGAATCGGGGTGTGGAATCGATTCACTTACCGAGGTTCTCGAGTGACAAACAACTCAGAACCCGGAGAAAATTGGAGTTGGTGATCAATAATAGTTAATGAAGAACTCTTAAGAAGTTATGTAGTTCCCTTGATAGTCTCGAGATGCCAGGGGGATAATATCCAAGGGTAAACCAAGGTAGAGGTTGGACATGTGAATTGATCTGCAGAAGACAAGTATTTTAACTTGCCTGGGAAATAGAGTCACGGAGAAAATATGGTCGGAACCACGATTGCAAAGGATCAATTCATAGGTACAGGTTGAACTTGTACCAAGGAAATATTTATTTTTACGAGCAGCTTCCATGATAGGTTCTACATCGGGTCCATGGGCATGAACACAGGGGTTCAAGGTTGACTCCCACTTCTTCAATGCATAGCCTTTCATTCACTTCTCGCTTTTAGTGAAGTTGAAATGTTGAAAATTTATCTAGCGTAACACCAGATGAGTATGAGTCATAGGAGTTTCTGAGTCCTCGCAGATGACAGAAGCATAAATACAACCCATCGGGACAATTTTATGAATCCATACATCCATCAGCCAAAGCAAGGGACGCCCCCCCCCCCCCCCCCCCCCCCCCCCCCCCCCCCCCCCCCCCCCCCCCCCCCCCCCCCCCCCCCCCCCCCCCCCCCCCCCCCCCCCCCCCCCCCCCCCCCCCCCCCCCCCCCCCCCCCCCCCCCCCCCCCCCCCCCCCCCCCCCCCCCCCCCCCCCCCCCCCCCCCCCCCCCCCCCCCCCCCCCCCCCCCCCCCCCCCCCCCCCCCCCCCCCCCCCCCCCCCCCCCCCCCCCCCCCCCCCCCCCCCCCCCCCCCCCCCCCCCCCCCCCCCCCCCCCCCCCCCCCCCCCCCCCCCCCCCCCCCCCCCCCCCCCCCCCCCCCCCCCCCCCCCCCCCCCCCCCCCCCCCCCCCCCCCCCCCCCCCCCCCCCCCCCCCCCCCCCCCCCCCCCCCCCCCCCCCCCCCCCCCCCCCCCCCCCCCCCCCCCCCCCCCCCCCCCCCCCCCCCCCCCCCCCCCCCCCCCCCCCCCCCCCCCCCCCCCCCCCCCCCCCCCCCCCCCCCCCCCCCCCCCCCCCCCCCCCCCCCCCCCCCCCCCCCCCCCCCCCCCCCCCCCCCCCCCCCCCCCCCCCCCCCCCCCCCCCCCCCCCCCCCCCCCCCCCCCCCCCCCCCCCCCCCCCCCCCCCCCCCCCCCCCCCCCCCCCCCCCCCCCCCCCCCCCCCCCCCCCCCCCCCCCCCCCCCCCCCCCCCCCCCCCCCCCCCCCCCCCCCCCCCCCCCCCCCCCCCCCCCCCCCCCCCCCCCCCCCCCCCCCCCCCCCCCCCCCCCCCCCCCCCCCCCCCCCCCCCCCCCCCCCCCCCCCCCCCCCCCCCCCCCCCCCCCCCCCCCCCCCCCCCCCCCCCCCCCCCCCCCCCCCCCCCCCCCCCCTAGTTGGACAATCAATCAATACTTGATTGACCGACAACCAGCTCATGTCCGGAACGATGACTGAGCTGGAAGGACAAATTCTAGGAATCGACAGATGATATTAAGCATTTGCAGCATATTGATGCAAGGGGTTCAAAATGGTAAAGGCAAAGGATGTTGACAGGGGTTTCTAGACATATGGAATTACTCTCAATGCAGATGGGCAAGAATTTCCAAAGCAATAGGTTGCAGAGGATTTTCGGAACGTCAGATGATATTACGAAGTATTTGGCTAAACACATGACCAACTGGGGGTGAGCGAATCCCCGAAAGTGTGAGGAATTATCTGCGGTGCGAAAGAAGCTGCACGGTAGTAAACTCAAAGGGTTTCCGGATTAACGAGGAATATTGCGGGGTATCTCGCACATAAAGAAGTAATTGGGAATGGAGATACAAATGACAAGAATGATTAGTTATCCACGGGGTTTTGTCGGTGGTCATGAATTGCAAAGATAGTGGGCTCAAAGGTCTCGGTTAACGTCGAGGAGTATCTTCCCAGAGTCTTCTGATGAAACAGTCGATCATCTGTGGTGAAGGGGCTCTCCGGGATGAAGTGTTTACGAGAACCTAATGCCAGAGTTAGTAAAATCTTTAACCCGAATAGATGAGAGTTCAGAATCCCAGAGTAAAGACGAGGAATAAAAGATCCTAATACCACCCATTTGGCGACGTGGGCCCGTAAGCCACACAGCCAAGTTAGTAAAACAGTTTTGGACCACTAGACTCAACTTCGGCCAAAGAGTTGGAAAGGGGGTTCCTACAGGCAGTCGGCTCTGATACCAACCTGTGATGACCCCGGCTTAATCGTGTACTAATCATACACGCAAATGCACACGATCAAGCCTAAGGACTCACTAGAAGATATCACAACACAACTCTAAAACATAAATAAAGTCATACAAGCATTTATTACAAGCCAGGGCCTCGAGGGCTCGAATACAAAGCTTGACGACAACAAGCATCAGCGGAAGCGTTAGATATCTGGGTACAGATATATTACAGAGCAGAGTGATAAGCCTTCACAGAGGCGGGGTAAAATAAAAGACTACGATCGAAAGGCATGGGTCTCCTGCCCTGGACCCTCCAATCCTACTCCTGGTCGTCAGTCGGCTCCTCGTAGTAGTACTCGCCGGGAGGGTAGTAGTAGTAGCCGTAGTCGTAAACTGGGGCGGTAGTCTCAGGAGCTCCGTCGTCTGTCGGCATCGAATGGATATGGGAAAAAAAGAAAGTAAAGCAAACGTGAGTACTCATCTGAAGTACTCAGCAAGCAAGGATCTACACTACATATGCATCATTTTCAAAGGAAGGGCTGTATATGTGGACTGGGCTGCAGAAATGCCAGAATAGAGGGGAAAAGCCTAGTCCTATCGAAGACTAGCATCTTCAGCATCTTCATTCTTGCAGCATTAGAAGAGAGCAGAAAACATCATGTAAAGTAGTAGTATCATCAACCTTGGCCTGAGATCCTTTCTCGACTCCCTGCGAGAAAGCAATCCCAGATCCCTAGTATCCAGTTATCATCTCCATCATGTTCTAGTTGTACCGGTCGGGATACAACTCCGAGTGTCCGTTACCGTAGGACAGGCTATCGATAGAAGTTTCTTGCCTGCAGGGGTGCACCAACTTACCCACCATGCTTGCTTAACTCCGGCCATTTTATGAATCCATACATCCATCAGCCAAAGCAAGGGACGCGAGTTCGAAAGGGGGGGGGGGGGGGGGGGGGGGGGGGGGGGGGGGGGGGGGGGGGGGGGGGGGGGGGGGGGGGGGGGGGGGGGGGGGGGGGGGGGGGGGGGGGGGGGGGGGGGGGGGGGGGGGGGGGGGGGGGGGGGGGGGGGGGGGGGGGGGGGGGGGGGGGGGGGGGGGGGGGGGGGGGGGGGGGGGGGGGGGGGGGGGGGGGGGGGGGGGGGGGGGGGGGGGGGGGGGGGGGGGGGGGGGGGGGGGGGGGGGGGGGGGGGGGGGGGGGGGGGGGGGGGGGGGGGGGGGGGGGGGGGGGGGGGGGGGGGGGGGGGGGGGGGGGGGGGGGGGGGGGGGGGGGGGGGGGGGGGGGGGGGGGGGGGGGGGGGGGGGGGGGGGGGGGGGGGGGGGGGGGGGGGGGGGGGGGGGGGGGGGGGGGGGGGGGGGGGGGGGGGGGGGGGGGGGGGGGGGGGGGGGGGGGGGGGGGGGGGGGCCCCGTCTCGAGGACTTGCGGCAAGGGCTAAGAATGCCCAGCCACGCCTCGTCATTATCTCGCGGGCACCTCTCAGGTCAACCCGTCTCCACATCACTTCGCTTATCAGCTCGCGCGGGTACCCCTCAGGGCCGACCCGTCTTTAGTATCATGTATCAGTGTCATGTTACAGTATCCACGGTAACTGTGTGTCTGACACCAAGGGGAAATCCTGAGGGATCACCCTCGAACGGAATTCCACCTGATGTTGTCATCAAGATGAGCGGAAGAGGATTCACCCTCAAAGCCCACGCTTGAGAAGTTGCGAGACGGCGTTGGTATCGGGGGTGGTGTAGGAGGAAATCACCCTCACTTACCACGACCGAGTAACTAACCCGCAAGGTTAACATCAAACATGCTAGAGAGGAGTCACCCTCGGCACGCGACGGTAACCCAGTGGTGTCGAGCAACTTAGGGGAAAGTGATGTGCGGTGCCCAGGTCTGATCTTCGATCCCGTTGCACGGGTCTTCTGAGAATCCAGCGGGTCAGTCGGGACAAGTGGGTCTCTCACATGGCTCTACCCAACCTATGCTAAACAGTTTAGGATAACAGGCATGTATCAAAAGTAGGTTACAAGTAAACAGGCTATGCAACAGAGTAGGATAGTAACAGCAGCAGTAACATCTAGTGCAAGCATAAGAGGGAAGAGAGTAGGCGATATTGGAATGCTCAAAATGGGGGTGCTTGCCTGTCTGCTCGACGGCAAGGGCGAGGTCATCAGCTGCGTCGTCTGGCTCCTGAGCAGCGTCGACCTCGGGAACTACGTCGACGTCGGCGTCTACCGAAAGAGAAGAGGGGGAGGAAACAAATAAATACACAGTAACAAATACAATCACAAAGCATGGCTACGCAGGCAACTATGCTAGGGTGGTCTAACGCAGTGCTGCCGATAACAAAGAAGGGGAACCTATCCGGGAATTATTCCCGGTTCCGGACGTCTGTCAGACAGATGAACCGGAGGGGGACGGTTTCACGTGCAGGTAGTTTGAGGTAGGTGACGGCTAGGATGCAGTGCAGGGTTGCCTAAAGACATGTCTAAGTCATTTAGTTATTTTAGGAATTTGTTTGGATTTATTTTATTAAAGTTGAGCACTATTCATCTACTGGAATCGGGCTAAAAGTTACGAGTCCTCCTACATAGGGGGTTCCGACATGGAAACAGATGACACGGTTGGCTTCGTCTCGTCGTTCTGAGCAACTTTCATGTACAAAGTTTTTCGATCCGAGTTACGGTTTATTTTCTACGATTTTCTAAAGATTTTAGGATTTTCTGAAATTACTGGATTAATTTTAATTCGAATTATTAAATAACTAAATTGCTATGGGTACACAGAAGTGTACCCAGCAATATGCACATGTGGCTGACAGTGGGCCCTAGTTGACTGCCCAGTCAGCAGTCAACTGGAGACTATTGACTGGTCAAAGGGGGCCCAGGGTCCCACATGTCATAGGCTGGCAATGCCCAGTCAGCTTTTTGACTGGTCAACTAGGTCCGGTGGGGCCCAGTTGTCAGTGTCTGTTTAATTTAAACACATTTTAATTAACCTAGTCGGTTAATTAGTGAGGTGGGGCCCGGTTGTCATTGACTGTAGTTAGCGGGTTAATTAGCAGAGTTAGTTAGTATAATCTAACAGCTACAGTACGCGGGCCCACACGTCAGTCTAACAGGGGGAGTACTTAACGCCTAATCACGCAGCCACGTCAGCACGCCGGCGGCTAGTCGCCGGTGACCATTTCCGCGGCGGGGCGACTCGGGTTCCACCGGAAATCGGCTACAGAGGACGGTTTCGAGCACGGCCTAGTGCATTCGAAAGCGGGGGAGGTGCCGCGTCCATTTGCATCGGTGTGGACGGCCGAGGAGGACCGTAGCGTCGACGGCGAGCACGAACGCGGCGGCCGGAGTACGGTGATGCGCCGGAACAGCGTTGCGGTGCGAGACAGAGTGAGCTGATGGGCGGGCTGTGTTCCTAGCAATGCGGTGAGCTCGCCCAGGTGCTCGGACTCGAGCTTTGGGTGCCTTGGCCACAACGGCATCGAGCCACGGCGACGGAGGCTTCAGACTCCGATGGCAGCGGTGGCTAGAGGGCGAAAAGGACGGCGCTGACAGAGGGGGAAGGTCGAGCAGCTCACCCTGGGAGCACACGTAGGCTCGGTGGCAAATTAGTAGCAGCAGAGGCGATGAGGTAGACGGCGAACGGTGGCGGGTACCGAGGTTGAAGACGACTCGTCCCCAGCGTTGCGGTGGCGCTGGGTTCGTACCAGCGGTCGGGGCTGACGAGGCGATCGTCGAGGAAGCCTGGGGACCCGTTGGTGCGGTGCGGCGGAGACGGCGGCCGCGTGAGACGCGGTGGACGGCGACGACGTCGTTCGGTGAAGGGGGATCTGGTGGAGAAGAAGAGCGACGGGCGAGGGGACAGAGAGCGAGGGAGAGAGAAGAGTGAACGAGGAGGCCAGGGGGAGTGGATGGGCTGATCTTATCCCCTCACGCCCCCGCTCTCCGTCGTGGTGGCGAGCGGCAAGCGGTGCGGCGAGCGCAGCCATGGAGGCGTCGACACGGAGGGAGGAGATGGTGGAGATGGGCTGGGCCGCTGTGGCTTCGGACTAGGTAAGTGCACAGTAGTTCCTTTTACTTCCTTTTGTTTTTCTTTTCTGTTATTTCTTTTAGCCACTGTTTGCATTTATTTAAGCTACTAAAAGACTTTTGTAAAATGTGGGACTGGGTTCAAATATTACCATGCAATATTATCTAACACTAGAAAGTGGTTTGGGCAAAATACGATTTCATATAAGATTGTTAATAGATGAAATGGATTAAAGGGATGCTGTTTAGGTACTGATTCTTGATGATAAAGTCACTTCACTAACTCAATTAATGTTTGTTATAATTTTATAGTTGTTTCTGGAATTTTTGCAACATCATGAACATTTTTAATTTGCTGTTTGAAGAAAGAAATGTTTTGACTTTATTTTAAATTTTGAACTTGAGTTAGAAATATTTCCTAGCTGTTTTTCTTAGGTCATGATGATGATGACTGTACTTGATTGGAAGGTGATCACTGTGGTGTGATGATGTGGGTGTTACAGATTTGGATATTTGATCCGAGCAGGCCTCTGGCCTGATAGCACTAACCATCACGTGGGCATAGTATGGGCGTTCTGCATCGTATGCATCGACCGAAAGCTCTGTCAGACGTCCAGTTCAACATCGCGGCACGGCTGGGCCGGCGCCATCCTGAGGGGTGGTGCTGAGATTCGTCATGTACGCAACGACCCGGAGGGCGAGGGGCGATGGCCAAGACCCCCTTGCGCATAGGATTAGTCCGACGGGGACCTCTCTGCTGAGCTGTAGGTAGGGTTGCGGTGTATCGTTTGGCCGAGGCTGGGCATGACCCAGAAAGTGTGTCCGGCCGGAGTTAAGCGAACATGATGGGTAAGTTGGTGCACCCCTGTAGGGAAGAACACTTCTATCGATAGCCGGTCCTACGGTAAAGGACACTCGGAGTTGTATCCCGATCGATACAACTAGAACTTGAGATGATACCTGGATACTATGGCCCTGGGATTGCTTCTCGCAGGGAGTCGAGAAGGGATCTCAGGACGAGGTTGATGACTGCATGGCTCTGGGATTGCTTTCTCGCAGGGAGTCGGGAAAGGATCTCTGGTGAGGTTGATAACATTACTACTACTTTATACTGTGCTATCTACTCTCTTCTATTGCTGCAAGACCGCTGAAGATGCCTTCTGATAATGCCAAGTCATCATGTTCAACAATGCTTGATCATCATTAGTGTCATAATCCATTTCCATATCCAATTCAAATTTCAACTCAAACTTAAAGTGAAAATAAAAGTAGTTCAAATTGGAAAAAAAAAATGTGCATCATGGTGCAAATATTCCCAAAGCATTTATAAAAATAAAAGCAACATTTATGGGGTTTGTAATAGGACTCAAAACAACAAGAAACAGTACCAAACAACACTATTTAATACCTTCTCATTTAAATAAAAATTCAAATGAAATTATATTGCTCCCAAACTTTTGCGGCAGCGCTAATTAATGCAATGTTAATTATTGGACAAGTGACGTATTTTACAAAAGTCATTTACTAGTTAAAGAAATAGAAAACAGAAACAAATAACAGAAAAGAAAAAAAAGAAAAAAAAGAAAAGAAACCCCCCTCGACTGGGCCTCGGCCCAGCTGGCTATCCAGCCGGCCGGCCCACGCGGCCACCCCGTGCGCCTGGCCTATATGGCCTCGCTCGCCTCCCCACCCCGAAACCCTAATCCCCTCCCCCACATCCCCTCGCTCCTCTGCCCCCCCGACCCGATCTGGATCGGGGCTCGCCCCGACCACGCCGACCAGCGCTCGGCACTCCCCCCTTGCCCCCCTCATCTCCCTCGCGCGACGCCCTCCTGAGGCCGTGGCCTCGGCTCGTCGCCGGACGCGTCCCCCCCCCCCCCCCCCCCCCCCCCCCCCCCCCCCCCCCCCCCCCCCCCCCCCCCCCCCCCCCCCCCCCCCCCCCCCCCCCCCCCCCCCCCCCCCCCCCCCCCCCCCCCCCCCCCCCCCCCCCCGTTGCGCGCTCACCGCGTCCCTCTACTTGTCGCTCACGCCCGAGCCCGCCTCGCCCGCTGCTTCACCCTGCCTCACCTCGCCTGTTGCCCGCGCCGCCGCTCGCCGTACGACTGGCCCCCACGCCCGGCCGCCCCTGCCCCGCCCGCGTGCGGCCTCGCGCACGCCGGCGCTCGTCGCCGCCTCGCCCGCTCGACGCGCCCGTGCGCCCGTATGCGCGCGTGTGCGTTTGGACGCCGGACGTGTCCGGCGCACCGAACGGGCACAGCACGGACATGTCCGGCTGTGCCACTAACGAACGGGGCCCAGCCCCTGACCCAGTGACAAACGGGCCCCGCCCTGAATGTTTAAAAAAATAAGAAAATGAAAATTAATAAAATTAATTAATTAATTATTTAGTGAATTAATTAATTTAATTAACTCTGATTAAGTTACCCTAATTAACTAGTTAGTTTAATTAAACTGTAATTAGATTAACTAAACCCTAATTAAACCTAACAGAGTATGACAGGTGGGACCCACTGGTCCTGACGTCACAGTGACGTCATGATGACATCACCCTGCTACTGTTTTGGATAATTCTAATTTAATTAATTAAATAAATTCCAGAAATTCTAGAAATTGTTTAAATCTTTGAAATTTAATATGAAATAAACCGTAACTCGGATTAAAATACTTTCTACATGAAAGTTGCTCAGAACGACGAGACGAATCCGAATACGCGGTCCGTTCGTCCGTCACCCGTCTCTAACTACCTGAACATGGAACCGCCCCCCTTCGGTCATCTGTCTGACAAATGTCCGAAACCAGGAATACTTTCCCGGATGAATTCCCCCTTCCCCAGTATCACCAGGCACTGCGTTAGATCACATCTGTCACCGCGTATTGCCATGTTATGCATTGTGTTGCTCATGTTAGCTGTATATTTATACTGTTTCCTCCCCCTATTCTCTCTCGATAGACCCCAACGCAGTTCACGGTACCGACGCAGCTCCGGAGCCCGACGCCACCTTTGACGACCTTGCCCTTGCCGCCGAGCAACCAGGCAAGCACCCCCCTTGAGCATACCGATAGCGCCTATTCTTTCTCTCTCATGCTTGCATTAGAATTGCTGCTGCTACTGCTTTACCTATTCTGATGCATAGCCTGTTTATTGTAACCTGCTATTGAAACCTTACCTGCTTATCCTAAACTGTCTAGTATAGGCTGGCTAGAGACTTACCAGTGACCCCACTTGTCCCGATTGCCCCACTGGATACTCAGAAGACCCGATCAACGAGATTGAAGACCAGGCCCCGGCACCGCACATCACCCCACTTAGTTGTAACGACACTGCAGCATTACTATCAAGTGCCGAGGGTGAAACCTCTTGTAGCACTACTGATGTTAACTCTGTAGAGTAGCTATCCGGTCGTGGTCATCGAGGGTGATTCCTCTTTTCCCACTTCCGATAACGACGCTGTCGTACAACACCTCAAGTGTGAACCCATCGAGGGTGGTTCCTCCGAGTTCACCTTGACAGAGACATCGAGTAGGAATCCAATGAGGGTGGTACCTCGGATTCCCCTGATGTTATGGACACACTGATACTTGGACTTTACACTGTTACTTGGATAGGCGGGTCGACCCTGAGGGGTACCCGCGTGTGATGTGAAGACGGGTTGCCTGGATGGTTCCCGAGTGATGATTACGAGGTGTGGCCGGGCATTCTTGGCCATTGCCGCAGGTCCTCGAGACGGGGCGACGGGGTCACATCGATCGTGAGTCTCTGTTCGTTACCGCAAGCCCCTAGTCCACTACGATTTGGATATTTGATCCGAGCAGGTCTCTGGCCTGATAGCACTAACCATCACGTGAGCATAGTATGGGCGTTCTGCATCATATGCATCGGCTGAAAGCTCTGTCAGACGTCCAGTTCAGCATCGCGGCACGGCTGGGCCGGCGCCATCCTGAGGGGTGGTGCTGAGATTCGTCATGTACGCAACGACCCGGAGGGCGAGGGGCGATGGCCAAGACCCCCTTGCGCATAGGATTAGTCCGACGGGGATCTCTCTGCTGAGCTGTAGGTAGGGTTGCGGTGTATCGTTTGGCCGAGGCCGGGCATGACCCAGAAAGTGTGTCCGGCCGGAGTTAAGCGAATGTGATGGGTAAGTTGGTGCACCCCTGCAGGGAAGAACACTTCTATCGATAGCCGGTCCTACGGTAAAGGACACTCGGAGTTGTATCCCGATCGATACAACTAGAACTTGAGATGAGTCCTGGATACTATGGCTCTGGGATTGCTTCTCGCAGGGAGTCGAGAAGGGATCTCAGGACGAGGTTGATGACTGCATGGCTCTGGGATTGCTTTCTCGCAGGGAGTCGGGAAAGGATCTCTGGGTGAGGTTGATAACATTACTACTACTTTATACTGTGCTATCTACTCTCTTCTATTGCTGCAAGACCGCTGAAGATGATGAAGATGCTAGTCTTCGATAGGACTAGGCCTTCTCTCTATTCTGGCATTTCTGCAGCCCAGTCCACATATACAGCCATTCTTTGATAATGTTGCATAAGTAGTGTAGATCCTTGCTTGCTGAGTACTTCGGATGAGTACTCATGGTAGCTTTTCTTTCTTTTTCCCCCATATCCCTTTTGATGCAACCAGATGACGGAGCCCCTGAGACAGCTGCCCCCGCCGACGATCGCTACTACTACCCCGAGGGTGGTTACTACTACGAGCTTGCCGACGACCAGGAGTAGGTTCGGAGGGTCCCAGGCAGGAGGCCTACGCCTTTCGATCATAGTGTTTTATTTTGCCCCGCCTTTCCAAAGGCCTTTCTGTTAACTTATATCTGTACTCAGATATCTGATGCTTCCGCTGTTGCTTGTATGACATCGAGCTGATGTATTCGAGCCCTCGAGGCCCCTGGCTTGTAATATAAAGCTTGTATGACTTTATTTATGTGTTAGAGTTGTGTTGTGATATCTTCCCGTGAGTCCTTAGGCTTGATCATGTGCATTTGCGTGTATGATTAGTGCACGATCGGGCCGGGGGCGTCACAAGTTGGTATCAGAGCCGACTGCCCCTAGGACCCCCCTTTCCAACTCTTTGACCGAAGTTGAGTCTAGTGATCCAAAACTGTTTTACTAACTTGGCTGTGTGGCTTACGGGCCCACATCGCCAATTGGGTGGTATTAGGATCTTTTACTCCTCGTCTATACTCTGGGACTCTACTCTCTCTTCTATTCGGGTTAATGATTTTACTGACTCTAACATTAGGTTCTCGTGATCACATCCACCTGGAGTTCTGAAATTATCCCCCTAGCTTCAAGATTTTGGGCCAGGTTCTGCTTACAAGGTCCTTTTATCGAGGGCACCCTGTGTTGTCACTTGCAGATTCCTCACCCCAACAGTTTTCTCCGACGTTGATGTAGCCTTTGCTATGTCTCGTTGTGTACATCCTTACCGCGTGCCTGCGCGCTGCCTAGTTTGTCTAGCTGCGTGCATTTCCGAACTCCTTTCGCCGTTCGTGTCCAACTCCGTGCATCGTTCCGTATGTCTGTAATGACTACTGATATACACCTGATGCCTTCTTGTTCAATTCTCATGTTACATCATGAACTCCTTACACATGCAGTTGTTATTACTAAACTGCCCCTGTTGATTTGGCAGGATGGCTGACGATCCTCCACCTCCACCTTATATTGCCGCAATGATGCAGCAGTTTGAACTCAACCGTCAGTTTATGACCGGAGTAATGGCTCAATTTCCAACTCAGAATGCTCAGCAACAGTCTGCTCCAATAACTCTGCCAGAATTCATGCGCCTCAACCCGTCCACTTTTCGCAGCTCGACTGATCCAATGGATGCTGATGATTGGCTCCGTGACATTGCCTTTCAGTTGAAGTCGGCTAATGTTATCCTTGACAGTTACGTCACCTATGCGACGTATCACCTGAGGGGTTCAGCTGCTCAATGGTGGGAAAGCCACAAGGGTATGTTACCTGCAGAGACTGTAATCACTTGGCAGGAATTTTAGTCAGCTTTTCATGCACGGTACATTCCTCAAGGTCTGAAGGACCAGAAGAAGCAGGAATTCCGCAAACTCACACAGGGCACAATGACTGTGGATGAATATCAGAGGAAATTCCTTGAATTATCCCGCTATGCTGAGGATGACATCGGCACTGACATCCGCAAGCAGGAGAAATTCCGCGAAGGGCTGCATCCTGATATAGAGCTAGCACTTGTGGTTCATGATTGCACAGACTTCGCAACGCTTGTCAGCAAATCTTTCCAAGTTGAAACTGCTCTGACTAAGTACCAGGAGTCGCTCAAGCGCACTCATGATGTTGGTTCGTCTTCCGATCAGCCTGCTCAGAAACGTCGAGTGTGGATTCGGCACAATGTTCATCACCGACCTGCTCCAACACCAAGGCCATCTTATGTTGCACCTCGCCTGCCTCCGCCCCCGAGACAGCTAACGACTCAGGGTGGACATTTCAATGCTGTAGCTCCTCCCCATAATGTGGTTTATGCCGCAAGTGTGGACAGCCAGGGCATCGTGCTTTCAACTGTCCTCAGGGTCAGCCGCAGAATTCATCAAGTCGTCATGTTGACTATAAAAAGGGCCGTCGAAACCATCGCAATAGAAGCTATGGTGCCAGACCACCTGCTAGCCAGCTTGTTCGTGTCAACCATGTCAAGATTGAAGAAGCTCGACATGACACCAAAATTTTGATGGGCACCCTTCTAGTGAATTCAATCCCAGCTTCAATCCTCTTTGATTCTGGAGCATCGCACTCCTTCATGTCTGAAAGTTTTGCACGAAGTCATGATATCCCTTTCGAGGAGATGTCTACCCCATTAGTAATCCAGTCACCCGGGGCTAAATGGCAAACTGCCAGGGTAAGCCACGGTAACCACATTGTGATTGGAGGATTGATGTTCCCCGTTTCTCTTATTGCTCTCAAGACCTCCAACATAGACATTATTCTGGGTATGGACTGGTTGAAGCCTGATAAAGCTTTGATTGACTGTGCCACTGAAGCAGTCCGCATCACACACCCTTCCGGCGAAATAGTCAAATACTCAGCCCGAATAGCTCAGGATGCTGAGAACCAGTTATATGCTCTGAATGCATTGAATGCTTCACCTCTTGAAGGCATCGAGAATGTTCCAGTGGTTCGTGATTTTCAAGGCATCTTTCCAGAAGAACTTCCAGGAATACCCCCTGCTAGAGCTGTCGAGTTTGTCATCGACTTGAAGCCAGGCACAACCCCTATTGCAAAGCGTCCTTATAAGATGCCTCCGCATCATCTTCTCGAGCTTAAGGAAGAAATCGACACCTCACTTAAGAAAGGTTTCATCCACCCCAGTTCCTCTGCTTGGGGAGCACCTTCACTCTTCATTAAGAAGAAGGATGGAACTAACCGGTTGGTTCAAGATTACCGACCTATCAACCAAGCAACAATTCAGAACAAGTATCCACTTCCCAGAATCAACGATCTGTATGATCAACTTGCTGGATCCTCAGTATTCTCTAAGCTTGATTTGAGATTGGGATACCACCAGATCCGAGTTCGTGAAGAGGATATTCCGAAGATAGCATTTGTTACTCGCTATGGTTCTTATGAGTACACGGTCATGTCATTTGGCTTAACAAATGCTCCAGCCACATTCTCCCGTCTGATGAATTACATCTTCATGGATTACCTCGACAAATTTGTCGTGGTTTATCTAGATGATATTCTGGTATATTCAAAGAATAAAGAAGAACATGCTGAACACCTCCGTCTTGTACTGGAAAGGCTCCGAGAACACCAGTTGTATGCCAAGTACTCCAAATGTGAATTTTGGCTATCTAAAGTAACCTACCTTGGTCATGTGATCTCCAAGGATGGCATTGCTGTTAACCCAGAACGAGTTCAGGCTATTCTTGATTGGACTCCTCCAAAGAACGTCAAGCAAGTGAGAAGTTTTCTCGGCCTTGCAAGCTATTGCCGTCGATTTGTCGAGAACTTTTCCAAGATTGCTAAGCCCCTGACTGATCTGCTTCACAAAGGCGTTAAGTTTGAATGGACAGAAAAATGTCAGGAAAGTTTTCAAGCACTCAAAGATAAGCTAACATCCGCCCCAGTACTATCTCCTCCAGATTCTCGCAAAGATTTTGTGATCTATTGTGACGCATCCCGTGAAGGATTAGGCTGTATCCTAATGCAAGAGCGTAAAGTGATTGCTTACGGCTCTCGCCAGTTGCACCCACATGAAGAGAATTATCCGGTACATGATTTAGAACTAGCTGTTGTCATGTATGCACTGCAGTTGTGGCGACATTACCTCCTCGGTAATCGCTGCGAGATCTACACGGATCATAAAAGTCTGAAGTACTTGTTCACCCAGCCATCTCTAAACCTCTGTCAGCAAAGATGGATGGAGGCCATTGCGGACTATGATTTGGGTATTTCTTATACCCCTGGCAAGGCTAACGTGATGGCTGATGCCTTAAGCCGCGAGTCCTATTGCGACAACCTCATGGTTAGGCGAGCTCAACCTCGTCTTTATGAAGAACTGTGCAAGCTGAATCTGCGTATTGTTCCACAGGGTTCTCTTAATAACCTTGTGATACAACCAGATCTTGAGAAAGCTGTTAAGAATGCGCAAGCTAAAGATGCTGAAGTTGATCTGATGAAGGAAAATCTTCACCATGAAAAGTACAGGGATTTCTCGCTGTCTGAAGATGGAACCTTGTATTTCAGAAACCGCATTGTCGTACCTCGCTTCGAGCTTATGACTGACAAAGTCATGAAGGAGGCCCATGATACCCCATTGTCTATTCATCCGGGTAGCACCAAGATGTATCGTGATCTCCGACAAAGGTACTGGTGGTCTAGAATGAAGCAGGATATTGCTCGATATGTTGCTGAATGTGATGTGTGTCGTCGCGTTAAAGCAGAACATCAGAAACCTGCTGGAATTCTACAACCGTTACCTATTCCTTTATGGAAATGGGATAAGGTTCAGATGGATTTCATTACAGGACTTCCCAGGTCACAGAAGGGTCACAATGCTATTCTTGTCGTCGTCGACCAACTCTCCAAAGTCGCACACTTTCTGCCCGTCAAAGAGATGATCACTGCTAGTCAGTTAGCAGAGTTATATATCTCCAGAATTGTTTCACTTCACCCCCTGCTAGAGCTGTCGAGTTTGTCATCGACTTGAAGCCTGGCACAACCCCTATTGCGAAGCATCCTTATAAGATGCCTCCGCATCATCTTCTCGAGCTTAAGGAAGAAATCGACACCTCACTTAAGAAAGGTTTCATCCGCCCCAGTTCCTCTGCTTGGGGAGCGCCTTCACTCTTCGTCAAGAAGAAGGATGGAACTAACCGATTGGTTCAGGATTATCGGCCCATTAACCAAGCCACAATTCAGAATAAATATCCGCTTCCTCGGATCAATGATTTGTATGATCAACTTGCTGGATCATCGGTGTTTTCTAAACTCGACTTGAGATTGGGATACTATCAGATCCGTGTTCGTGAAGAGGATATTCCGAAGACGGCATTCGTTACTCGCTATGGTTCTTACGAGTACACCGTTATGTCATTTGGCTTAACAAATGCTCCAGCCACATTCTCCCGTCTAATGAATTACATCTTCATGGATTATCTCGACAAATTCGTTTTGGTTTATCTAGATGATATCCTGGTTTATTCAAAGAATAAAGAAGAACATGCTGAACACCTCCGTCTTGTACTGGAAAG
>JAAAWM010008916.1:0-17835 GCA_036873465.1 Thinopyrum obtusiflorum
ACTCCGTGTATCGGAGAGGTATCTCTGGGCCCTCTCGGTAATGCACATCACTCTAAGCCTTGCAAGCATTGTGACTAATGAGTTAGTTGCGGGATGATGCATTACGAAACGAGTAAAGAGACTTGCCGATAACGAGATTGAACTAGGTATGAGGATACCGAAGATCAAATCTCGGGCAAGTAACATACCGATGACAAAGGGAACAACATATATCGTTATGCGGTTTGACCGATAAAGATCTTCGTAGAATATGTGGGAGCCAATATGAACATCCAGGTTCCGCTATTGGTTATTGACCAGAGACGTGTCTCGGTCATTTCTACATAGTTCTCGAACCCGTAAGGTCCGCACGCTTAACGTTCGCTGACGATCGGTATTATGAGTTTATGTGTTTTGATGTACCAAAGTTTGTTCGGAGTCCCGATAAGATCGGGGACATGACGAGGAGTCTCGAAATGGTCGAGGCATAAAGATCGATATATTGGAAGGCTATATTCGGACATCAGAAAGGTTCCGAGTGATTCGGGTATTTTTCGGAGTACCGAAGAGTTACGGGAATTCGCCGGGAGGGTCAATGGGCCTTAGTGGAAATAGAGGGCAACAAGGAAGTGTGGGGTGCGCCCCCCTAGGCCCAAACCAAATTGGTTTAGGGCTTTGGGGTCAGCCCCCTCTTTCCTTCTCCCCTCCTCCTCTTTCCTTCCCCTCCTAGTGAAGGAAATATGCCCTAGAGGCAATAATAAAGTTATTATTTATTTCCTTATTTCATGATAAATGTTTATTATTCATGCTAGAATTGTATTAACCGGAAACATAATACATGTGTGAATACATAGACAAACAGAGTGTCACTAGTATGCCTCTACTTGACTAGCTCGTTAATCAAAGATGGTTATGTTTCCTAACCATAGACAAAGAATTGTTATTTGATTAACGAGGTCACATCATTAGTTGAATGATCTGATTGACATGACCCATTCCATTAGCTTAGCACTCAAACGTTTAGTATGTTGCTATTGTTTTCTTCATGACTTATACATGTTCCTATGACTATGAGATTATGCAACTCCCGTTTGCCGGAGGAACACTTTGGGTGCTACCAAACGTCACAACGTAACTGGGTGATTATAAAGATGCTCCACAGGTGTCTCCGATGGTGTTTGTTGAGTTGGCATAGATCGAGATTAGGATTTGGGGGGGGGGGGGGGGGGGGGGGGGGGGGGGGGGGGGGGGGGGGGGGGGGGGGGGGGGGGGGGGGGGGGGGGGGGGGGGGGGGGGGGGGGGGGGGGGGGGGGGGGGGGGGGGGGGGGGGGGGGGGGGGGGGGGGGGGGGGGGGGGGGGGGGGGGGGGGGGGGGGGGGGGGGGGGGGGGGGGGGGGGGGGGGGGGGGGGGGGGGGGGGGGGGGGGGGGGGGGGGGGGGGGGGGGGGGGGGGGGGGGGGGGGGGGGGGGGGGGGGGGGGGGGGGGGGGGGGGGGGGGGGGGGGGGGGGGGGGGGGGGGGGGGGGGGGGGGGGGGGGGGGGGGGGGGGGGGGGGGGGGGGGGGGGGGGGGGGGGGGGGGGGGGGGGGGGGGGGGGGGGGGGGGGGGGGGGGGGGGGGGGGGGGGGGGGGGGGGGGGGGGGGGGGGGGGGGGGGGGGGGGGGGGGGGGGGGGGGGGGGGGGGGGGGGGGGGGGGGGGGGGGGGGGGGGGGGGGGGGGGGGGGGGGGGGGGGGGGGGGGGGGGGGGGGGGGGGGGGGGGGGGGGGGGGGGGGGGGGGGGGGGGGGGGGGGGGGGGGGGGGGGGGGGGGGGGGGGGGGGGGGGGGGGGGGGGGGGGGGGGGGGGGGGGGGGGGGGGGGGGGGGGGGGGGGGGGGGGGGGGGGGGGGGGGGGGGGGGGGGGGGGGGGGGGGGGGGGGGGGGGGGGGGGGGGGGGGGGGGGGGGGGGGGGGGGGGGGGGGGGGGGGGGGGGGGGGGGGGGGGGGGGGGGGGGGGGGGGGGGGGGGGGGGGGGGGGGGGGGGGGGGGGGGGGGGGGGGGGGGGGGGGGGGGGGGGGGGGGGGGGGGGGGGGGGGGGGGGGGGGGGGGGGGGGGGGGGGGGGGGGGGGGGGGGGGGGGGGGGGGGGGGGGGGGGGGGGGGGGGGGGGGGGGGGGGGGGGGGGGGGGGGGGGGGGGGGGGGGGGGGGGGGGGGGGGGGGGGGGGGGGGGGGGGGGGGGGGGGGGGGGGGGGGGGGGGGGGGGGGGGGGGGGGGGGGGGGGGGGGGGGGGGGGGGGGGGGGGGGGGGGGGGGGGGGGGGGGGGGGGGGGGGGGGGGGGGGGGGGGGGGGGGGGGGGGGGGGGGGGGGGGGGGGGGGGGGGGGGGGGGGGGGGGGGGGGGGGGGGGGGGGGGGGGGGGGGGGGGGGGGGGGGGGGGGGGGGGGGGGGGGGGGGGGGGGGGGGGGGGGGGGGGGGGGGGGGGGGGGGGGGGGGGGGGGGGGGGGGGGGGGGGGGGGGGGGGGGGGGGGGGGGGGGGGGGGGGGGGGGGGGGGGGGGGGGGGGGGGGGGGGGGGGGGGGGGGGGGGGGGGGGGGGGGGGGGGGGGGGGGGGGGGGGGGGGGGGGGGGGGGGGGGGGGGGGGGGGGGGGGGGGGGGGGGGGGGGGGGGGGGGGGGGGGGGGGGGGGGGGGGGGGGGGGGGGGGGGGGGGGGGGGGGGGGGGGGGGGGGGGGGGGGGGGGGGGGGGGGGGGGGGGGGGGGGGGGGGGGGGGGGGGGGGGGGGGGGGGGGGGGGGGGGGGGGGGGGGGGGGGGGGGGGGGGGGGGGGGGGGGGGGGGGGGGGGGGGGGGGGGGGGGGGGGGGGGGGGGGGGGGGGGGGGGGGGGGGGGGGGGGGGGGGGGGGGGGGGGGGGGGGGGGGGGGGGGGGGGGGGGGGGGGGGGGGGGGGGGGGGGGGGGGGGGGGGGGGGGGGGGGGGGGGGGGGGGGGGGGGGGGGGGGGGGGGGGGGGGGGGGGGGGGGGGGGGGGGGGGGGGGGGGGGGGGGGGGGGGGGGGGGGGGGGGGGGGGGGGGGGGGGGGGGGGGGGGGGGGGGGGGGGGGGGGGGGGGGGGGGGGGGGGGGGGGGGGGGGGGGGGGGGGGGGGGGGGGGGGGGGGGGGGGGGGGGGGGGGGGGGGGGGGGGGGGGGGGGGGGGGGGGGGGGGGGGGGGGGGGGGGGGGGGGGGGGGGGGGGGGGGGGGGGGGGGGGGGGGGGGGGGGGGGGGGGGGGGGGGGGGGGGGGGGGGGGGGGGGGGGGGGGGGGGGGGGGGGGGGGGGGGGGGGGGGGGGGGGGGGGGGGGGGGGGGGGGGGGGGGGGGGGGGGGGGGGGGGGGGGGGGGGGGGGGGGGGGGGGGGGGGGGGGGGGGGGGGGGGGGGGGGGGGGGGGGGGGGGGGGGGGGGGGGGGGGGGGGGGGGGGGGGGGGGGGGGGGGGGGGGGGGGGGGGGGGGGGGGGGGGGGGGGGGGGGGGGGGGGGGGGGGGGGGGGGGGGGGGGGGGGGGGGGGGGGGGGGGGGGGGGGGGGGGGGGGGGGGGGGGGGGGGGGGGGGGGGGGGGGGGGGGGGGGGGGGGGGGGGGGGGGGGGGGGGGGGGGGGGGGGGGGGGGGGGGGGGGGGGGGGGGGGGGGGGGGGGGGGGGGGGGGGGGGGGGGGGGGGGGGGGGGGGGGGGGGGGGGGGGGGGGGGGGGGGGGGGGGGGGGGGGGGGGGGGGGGGGGGGGGGGGGGGGGGGGGGGGGGGGGGGGGGGGGGGGGGGGGGGGGGGGGGGGGGGGGGGGGGGGGGGGGGGGGGGGGGGGGGGGGGGGGGGGGGGGGGGGGGGGGGGGGGGGGGGGGGGGGGGGGGGGGGGGGGGGGGGGGGGGGGGGGGGGGGGGGGGGGGGGGGGGGGGGGGGGGGGGGGGGGGGGGGGGGGGGGGGGGGGGGGGGGGGGGGGGGGGGGGGGGGGGGGGGGGGGGGGGGGGGGGGGGGGGGGGGGGGGGGGGGGGGGGGGGGGGGGGGGGGGGGGGGGGGGGGGGGGGGGGGGGGGGGGGGGGGGGGGGGGGGGGGGGGGGGGGGGGGGGGGGGGGGGGGGGGGGGGGGGGGGGGGGGGGGGGGGGGGGGGGGGGGGGGGGGGGGGGGGGGGGGGGGGGGGGGGGGGGGGGGGGGGGGGGGGGGGGGGGGGGGGGGGGGGGGGGGGGGGGGGGGGGGGGGGGGGGGGGGGGGGGGGGGGGGGGGGGGGGGGGGGGGGGGGGGGGGGGGGGGGGGGGGGGGGGGGGGGGGGGGGGGGGGGGGGGGGGGGGGGGGGGGGGGGGGGGGGGGGGGGGGGGGGGGGGGGGGGGGGGGGGGGGGGGGGGGGGGGGGGGGGGGGGGGGGGGGGGGGGGGGGGGGGGGGGGGGGGGGGGGGGGGGGGGGGGGGGGGGGGGGGGGGGGGGGGGGGGGGGGGGGGGGGGGGGGGGGGGGGGGGGGGGGGGGGGGGGGGGGGGGGGGGGGGGGGGGGGGGGGGGGGGGGGGGGGGGGGGGGGGGGGGGGGGGGGGGGGGGGGGGGGGGGGGGGGGGGGGGGGGGGGGGGGGGGGGGGGGGGGGGGGGGGGGGGGGGGGGGGGGGGGGGGGGGGGGGGGGGGGGGGGGGGGGGTTCAACTCCTGGAACATCTCATATGCTCCATGACGTTCAAAACGTCGTTGAAGCCCCGGTTCTAAGCCGTAAAGCATGGCACACCGAACTATCGAGTAGTCATCGACACGTGACTGCCAGGCATTCACAATGTCTGCAGTTGCGGGCGCTGGTGGCACACCTAGCGGTGCTTCCAGGATGTAATTCTTCTGTGCAACAACGAGGATAATCCTCAAGTTACGGACCCAGTCCGTGTAATTGCTACCATCATCTTTCAACTTTGCTTTCTCAAGGAACGCATTAAAATTCAACGGAACAACAACACGTGCCATCTATCTACAATCAACATAGACAAGCAAAATACTATCAGGTACTAAGTTCATGATAAATTTAAGTTCAATTAATCATATTACTTAAGAACTCCCACTTAGATAGACATCCCTCTAATCATCTAAGTGATCACGTGATCCAAATCAACTAAACCATGTCCGATCATCACGTGAGATGGAGTTGTTTTCAATGGTGAACATCACTATGTTGATCATATCTGCTATATGATTCACGCTCGACCTTTCGGTCTTAGTGTTCCGAGTTCATGCTTAACACTGGCACCAAATAACAATTATTTAGGTCTAAAACTAATCCGAAGGTAGATGTAGAGGTAGCGTGCCGACGGCGATCACATCGACTTTGGAACCATTTCCCACGCGCATCGTCACCTCGTCCTTAGCCAGTCTTCGCTTAATTCGTAGTCCCTATTTCGAGTTGCAAATATTACCAATAGAACCAGTATCAAATACCCAGGTGCTACTGCAAGCTCTAGTAAGGTACACATCAATAACATGTATATCACATATACCTTTGTTCACCTTGCCATCCTTCTTATCCGCCAAATACTTGGGGCAGTTCCGCTTCCAGTGACCAATCTGCTTGCAGTAGAAGCACTCAGTCTCAGGCTTAGGTCCAGACTTGGGTTTCTTCTCTTGAGCTGCAACTTGTTTGCTATTCTTCTTGAATTTCCCCTTCTTCTTCCCTTTGCCCGTTTTCTTGAAACTGGTGGTCTTGTTGACCATCAACACTTGATGCTCCTTCTTGATTTCTAGCTCCGAAACCTTTAGCATTGCGGAGAGCTCGGGAATTGTCTTATCCATCCCTTGCATATTATAGTTCATCATGAAGCTCTTGTAGCTTGGTGGCAGCGATTGAAGAATTCTGTCAATGACACTATCATCTGGAAGATTAACTCCCAGTTGAATCAAGTGATTGCAGTACCCAGACATTCTGAGTATATGTTCACTGACAGAACTATTCTCCTCCATTTTGCAGCTGTAGAACTTATTGGAGACTTCATGTCTCTCAATCCGGGCATTTGCTTGAAATATTAACTGGGGGGGGGGGGGGGGGGGGGGGGGGGGGGGGGGGGGGGGGGGGGGGGGGGGGGGGGGGGGGGGGGGGGGGGGGGGGGGGGGGGGGGGGGGGGGGGGGGGGGGGGGGGGGGGGGGGGGGGGGGGGGGGGGGGGGGGGGGGGGGGGGGGGGGGGGGGGGGGGGGGGGGGGGGGGGGGGGGGGGGGGGGGGGGGGGGGGGGGGGGGGGGGGGGGGGGGGGGGGGGGGGGGGGGGGGGGGGGGGGGGGGGGGGGGGGGGGGGGGGGGGGGGGGGGGGGGGGGGGGGGGGGGGGGGGGGGGGGGGGGGGGGGGGGGGGGGGGGGGGGGGGGGGGGGGGGGGGGGGGGGGGGGGGGGGGGGGGGGGGGGGGGGGGGGGGGGGGGGGGGGGGGGGGGGGGGGGGGGGGGGGGGGGGGGGGGGGGGGGGGGGGGGGGGGGGGGGGGGGGGGGGGGGGGGGGGGGGGGGGGGGGGGGGGGGGGGGGGGGGGGGGGGGGGGGGGGGGGGGGGGGGGGGGGGGGGGGGGGGGGGGGGGGGGGGGGGGGGGGGGGGGGGGGGGGGGGGGGGGGGGGGGGGGGGGGGGGGGGGGGGGGGGGGGGGGGGGGGGGGGGGGGGGGGGGGGGGGGGGGGGGGGGGGGGGGGGGGGGGGGGGGGGGGGGGGGGGGGGGGGGGGGGGGGGGGGGGGGGGGGGGGGGGGGGGGGGGGGGGGGGGGGGGGGGGGGGGGGGGGGGGGGGGGGGGGGGGGGGGGGGGGGGGGGGGGGGGGGGGGGGGGGGGGGGGGGGGGGGGGGGGGGGGGGGGGGGGGGGGGGGGGGGGGGGGGGGGGGGGGGGGGGGGGGGGGGGGGGGGGGGGGGGGGGGGGGGGGGGGGGGGGGGGGGGGGGGGGGGGGGGGGGGGGGGGGGGGGGGGGGGGGGGGGGGGGGGGGGGGGGGGGGGGGGGGGGGGGGGGGGGGGGGGGGGGGGGGGGGGGGGGGGGGGGGGGGGGGGGGGGGGGGGGGGGGGGGGGGGGGGGGGGGGGGGGGGGGGGGGGGGGGGGGGGGGGGGGGGGGGGGGGGGGGGGGGGGGGGGGGGGGGGGGGGGGGGGGGGGGGGGGGGGGGGGGGGGGGGGGGGGGGGGGGGGGGGGGGGGGGGGGGGGGGGGGGGGGGGGGGGGGGGGGGGGGGGGGGGGGGGGGGGGGGGGGGGGGGGGGGGGGGGGGGGGGGGGGGGGGGGGGGGGGGGGGGGGGGGGGGGGGGGGGGGGGGGGGGGGGGGGGGGGGGGGGGGGGGGGGGGGGGGGGGGGGGGGGGGGGGGGGGGGGGGGGGGGGGGGGGGGGGGGGGGGGGGGGGGGGGGGGGGGGGGGGGGGGGGGGGGGGGGGGGGGGGGGGGGGGGGGGGGGGGGGGGGGGGGGGGGGGGGGGGGGGGGGGGGGGGGGGGGGGGGGGGGGGGGGGGGGGGGGGGGGGGGGGGGGGGGGGGGGGGGGGGGGGGGGGGGGGGGGGGGGGGGGGGGGGGGGGGGGGGGGGGGGGGGGGGGGGGGGGGGGGGGGGGGGGGGGGGGGGGGGGGGGGGGGGGGGGGGGGGGGGGGGGGGGGGGGGGGGGGGGGGGGGGGGGGGGGGGGGGGGGGGGGGGGGGGGGGGGGGGGGGGGGGGGGGGGGGGGGGGGGGGGGGGGGGGGGGGGGGGGGGGGGGGGGGGGGGGGGGGGGGGGGGGGGGGGGGGGGGGGGGGGGGGGGGGGGGGGGGGGGGGGGGGGGGGGGGGGGGGGGGGGGGGGGGGGGGGGGGGGGGGGGGGGGGGGGGGGGGGGGGGGGGGGGGGGGGGGGGGGGGGGGGGGGGGGGGGGGGGGGGGGGGGGGGGGGGGGGGGGGGGGGGGGGGGGGGGGGGGGGGGGGGGGGGGGGGGGGGGGGGGGGGGGGGGGGGGGGGGGGGGGGGGGGGGGGGGGGGGGGGGGGGGGGGGGGGGGGGGGGGGGGGGGGGGGGGGGGGGGGGGGGGGGGGGGGGGGGGGGGGGGGGGGGGGGGGGGGGGGGGGGGGGGGGGGGGGGGGGGGGGGGGGGGGGGGGGGGGGGGGGGGGGGGGGGGGGGGGGGGGGGGGGGGGGGGGGGGGGGGGGGGGGGGGGGGGGGGGGGGGGGGGGGGGGGGGGGGGGGGGGGGGGGGGGGGGGGGGGGGGGGGGGGGGGGGGGGGGGGGGGGGGGGGGGGGGGGGGGGGGGGGGGGGGGGGGGGGGGGGGGGGGGGGGGGGGGGGGGGGGGGGGGGGGGGGGGGGGGGGGGGGGGGGGGGGGGGGGGGGGGGGGGGGGGGGGGGGGGGGGGGGGGGGGGGGGGGGGGGGGGGGGGGGGGGGGGGGGGGGGGGGGGGGGGGGGGGGGGGGGGGGGGGGGGGGGGGGGGGGGGGGGGGGGGGGGGGGGGGGGGGGGGGGGGGGGGGGGGGGGGGGGGGGGGGGGGGGGGGGGGGGGGGGGGGGGGGGGGGGGGGGGGGGGGGGGGGGGGGGGGGGGGGGGGGGGGGGGGGGGGGGGGGGGGGGGGGGGGGGGGGGGGGGGGGGGGGGGGGGGGGGGGGGGGGGGGGGGGGGGGGGGGGGGGGGGGGGGGGGGGGGGGGGGGGGGGGGGGGGGGGGGGGGGGGGGGGGGGGGGGGGGGGGGGGGGGGGGGGGGGGGGGGGGGGGGGGGGGGGGGGGGGGGGGGGGGGGGGGGGGGGGGGGGGGGGGGGGGGGGGGGGGGGGGGGGGGGGGGGGGGGGGGGGGGGGGGGGGGGGGGGGGGGGGGGGGGGGGGGGGGGGGGGGGGGGGGGGGGGGGGGGGGGGGGGGGGGGGGGGGGGGGGGGGGGGGGGGGGGGGGGGGGGGGGGGGGGGGGGGGGGGGGGGGGGGGGGGGGGGGGGGGGGGGGGGGGGGGGGGGGGGGGGGGGGGGGGGGGGGGGGGGGGGGGGGGGGGGGGGGGGGGGGGGGGGGGGGGGGGGGGGGGGGGGGGGGGGGGGGGGGGGGGGGGGGGGGGGGGGGGGGGGGGGGGGGGGGGGGGGGGGGGGGGGGGGGGGGGGGGGGGGGGGGGGGGGGGGGGGGGGGGGGGGGGGGGGGGGGGGGGGGGGGGGGGGGGGGGGGGGGGGGGGGGGGGGGGGGGGGGGGGGGGGGGGGGGGGGGGGGGGGGGGGGGGGGGGGGGGGGGGGGGGGGGGGGGGGGGGGGGGGGGGGGGGGGGGGGGGGGGGGGGGGGGGGGGGGGGGGGGGGGGGGGGGGGGGGGGGGGGGGGGGGGGGGGGGGGGGGGGGGGGGGGGGGGGGGGGGGGGGGGGGGGGGGGGGGGGGGGGGGGGGGGGGGGGGGGGGGGGGGGGGGGGGGGGGGGGGGGGGGGGGGGGGGGGGGGGGGGGGGGGGGGGGGGGGGGGGGGGGGGGGGGGGGGGGGGGGGGGGGGGGGGGGGGGGGGGGGGGGGGGGGGGGGGGGGGGGGGGGGGGGGGGGGGGGGGGGGGGGGGGGGGGGGGGGGGGGGGGGGGGGGGGGGGGGGGGGGGGGGGGGGGGGGGGGGGGGGGGGGGGGGGGGGGGGGGGGGGGGGGGGGGGGGGGGGGGGGGGGGGGGGGGGGGGGGGGGGGGGGGGGGGGGGGGGGGGGGGGGGGGGGGGGGGGGGGGGGGGGGGGGGGGGGGGGGGGGGGGGGGGGGGGGGGGGGGGGGGGGGGGGGGGGGGGGGGGGGGGGGGGGGGGGGGGGGGGGGGGGGGGGGGGGGGGGGGGGGGGGGGGGGGGGGGGGGGGGGGGGGGGGGGGGGGGGGGGGGGGGGGGGGGGGGGGGGGGGGGGGGGGGGGGGGGGGGGGGGGGGGGGGGGGGGGGGGGGGGGGGGGGGGGGGGGGGGGGGGGGGGGGGGGGGGGGGGGGGGGGGGGGGGGGGGGGGGGGGGGGGGGGGGGGGGGGGGGGGGGGGGGGGGGGGGGGGGGGGGGGGGGGGGGGGGGGGGGGGGGGGGGGGGGGGGGGGGGGGGGGGGGGGGGGGGGGGGGGGGGGGGGGGGGGGGGGGGGGGGGGGGGGGGGGGGGGGGGGGGGGGGGGGGGGGGGGGGGGGGGGGGGGGGGGGGGGGGGGGGGGGGGGGGGGGGGGGGGGGGGGGGGGGGGGGGGGGGGGGGGGGGGGGGGGGGGGGGGGGGGGGGGGGGGGGGGGGGGGGGGGGGGGGGGGGGGGGGGGGGGGGGGGGGGGGGGGGGGGGGGGGGGGGGGGGGGGGGGGGGGGGGGGGGGGGGGGGGGGGGGGGGGGGGGGGGGGGGGGGGGGGGGGGGGGGGGGGGGGGGGGGGGGGGGGGGGGGGGGGGGGGGGGGGGGGGGGGGGGGGGGGGGGGGGGGGGGGGGGGGGGGGGGGGGGGGGGGGGGGGGGGGGGGGGGGGGGGGGGGGGGGGGGGGGGGGGGGGGGGGGGGGGGGGGGGGGGGGGGGGGGGGGGGGGGGGGGGGGGGGGGGGGGGGGGGGGGGGGGGGGGGGGGGGGGGGGGGGGGGGGGGGGGGGGGGGGGGGGGGGGGGGGGGGGGGGGGGGGGGGGGGGGGGGGGGGGGGGGGGGGGGGGGGGGGGGGGGGGGGGGGGGGGGGGGGGGGGGGGGGGGGGGGGGGGGGGGGGGGGGGGGGGGGGGGGGGGGGGGGGGGGGGGGGGGGGGGGGGGGGGGGGGGGGGGGGGGGGGGGGGGGGGGGGGGGGGGGGGGGGGGGGGGGGGGGGGGGGGGGGGGGGGGGGGGGGGGGGGGGGGGGGGGGGGGGGGGGGGGGGGGGGGGGGGGGGGGGGGGGGGGGGGGGGGGGGGGGGGGGGGGGGGGGGGGGGGGGGGGGGGGGGGGGGGGGGGGGGGGGGGGGGGGGGGGGGGGGGGGGGGGGGGGGGGGGGGGGGGGGGGGGGGGGGGGGGGGGGGGGGGGGGGGGGGGGGGGGGGGGGGGGGGGGGGGGGGGGGGGGGGGGGGGGGGGGGGGGGGGGGGGGGGGGGGGGGGGGGGGGGGGGGGGGGGGGGGGGGGGGGGGGGGGGGGGGGGGGGGGGGGGGGGGGGGGGGGGGGGGGGGGGGGGGGGGGGGGGGGGGGGGGGGGGGGGGGGGGGGGGGGGGGGGGGGGGGGGGGGGGGGGGGGGGGGGGGGGGGGGGGGGGGGGGGGGGGGGGGGGGGGGGGGGGGGGGGGGGGGGGGGGGGGGGGGGGGGGGGGGGGGGGGGGGGGGGGGGGGGGGGGGGGGGGGGGGGGGGGGGGGGGGGGGGGGGGGGGGGGGGGGGGGGGGGGGGGGGGGGGGGGGGGGGGGGGGGGGGGGGGGGGGGGGGGGGAGAACACTTATACCTTGAAATTTAGTGAGAGATCATCTTATAATGCTACCGTCAATCAAAGCAGAATCAGATGCATAAAGGATAAACATCACATGCAATCAATATAAGTGATATGATATGGCCATCATCATTTTGTGCCTTTGATCTCCATCTCCAAAGAACCGTCATGATCACCATTGTCACCGGCGCGACACCTTGATCTCCATCGTAGCATCATTGTCGTCTCGCCAACTATTGCTTCTACGACTATCACTACCGCTTAGTGATAAAGTAAAGCAATTACAGGGCGATTGCATTGCATACAATAAAGCGACAACCATATGGCTCCTGCCAGTTGCCGATAACTCCGTTACAAAACATGATCATCTCATACAATAAAATATAGCATCATGTCTTGACCATATCACATCACAACATGCCCTGCAAAAACAAGTTAGACGTCCTCTACTTTGTTGTTGCAAGTTTTACGTGGCTGCTACGAGCTGAGTAAGAACCGTTCTTACCTACGCATCAAAACCACAATGATAGTTCGTCAAGTTAGTGTTGTTTTAACCTTCTCAAGGACCGGGCGTAGCCACACTCGGTTCAACTAAAGTTGGAGAAACTGACACCCGCCAGCCACCTGTGTGCAAAGCACGTCGGTAGAACCAGTCTCGCGTAAGCGTACGCGTAATGTCGGTCCGGGCCGCTTCATCCAACAATACCACTGAACCAAAGTATGACATGCTGGTAAGCAGTATGACTTGTATCGCCCACAACTCACTTGTGTTCTACTCGTGCATATAACATCTACGCATAAACCTGGCTCGGATGCCACTGTTGGGGAACGTAGTGATACGTCTCCAACGTATCTATAATTTTTTATTGTTCCATGCTATTATATATTCTGTTTTGGATGTTTATGGGCTTTATTAAACACTTTTATATTATTTTTGGGACTAACCTATTAATCCAGAGCCCAGTGCCAGTTTCTGTTTTTTCCCTTGTTTCAGTGTTTCGCAGAAGGGGGGGGGGGGGGGGGGGGGGGGGGGGGGGGGGGGGGGGGGGGGGGGGGGGGGGGGGGGGGGGGGGGGGGGGGGGGGGGGGGGGGGGGGGGGGGGGGGGGGGGGGGGGGGGGGGGGGGGGGGGGGGGGGGGGGGGGGGGGGGGGGGGGGGGGGGGGGGGGGGGGGGGGGGGGGGGGGGGGGGGGGGGGGGGGGGGGGGGGGGGGGGGGGGGGGGGGGGGGGGGGGGGGGGGGGGGGGGGGGGGGGGGGGGGGGGGGGGGGGGGGGGGGGGGGGGGGGGGGGGGGGGGGGGGGGGGGGGGGGGGGGGGGGGGGGGGGGGGGGGGGGGGGGGGGGGGGGGGGGGGGGGGGGGGGGGGGGGGGGGGGGGGGGGGGGGGGGGGGGGGGGGGGGGGGGGGGGGGGGGGGGGGGGGGGGGGGGGGGGGGGGGGGGGGGGGGGGGGGGGGGGGGGGGGGGGGGGGGGGGGGGGGGGGGGGGGGGGGGGGGGGGGGGGGGGGGGGGGGGGGGGGGGGGGGGGGGGGGGGGGGGGGGGGGGGGGGGGGGGGGGGGGGGGGGGGGGGGGGGGGGGGGGGGGGGGGGGGGGGGGGGGGGGGGGGGGGGGGGGGGGGGGGGGGGGGGGGGGGGGGGGGGGGGGGGGGGGGGGGGGGGGGGGGGGGGGGGGGGGGGGGGGGGGGGGGGGGGGGGGGGGGGGGGGGGGGGGGGGGGGGGGGGGGGGGGGGGGGGGGGGGGGGGGGGGGGGGGGGGGGGGGGGGGGGGGGGGGGGGGGGGGGGGGGGGGGGGGGGGGGGGGGGGGGGGGGGGGGGGGGGGGGGGGGGGGGGGGGGGGGGGGGGGGGGGGGGGGGGGGGGGGGGGGGGGGGGGGGGGGGGGGGGGGGGGGGGGGGGGGGGGGGGGGGGGGGGGGGGGGGGGGGGGGGGGGGGGGGGGGGGGGGGGGGGGGGGGGGGGGGGGGGGGGGGGGGGGGGGGGGGGGGGGGGGGGGGGGGGGGGGGGGGGGGGGGGGGGGGGGGGGGGGGGGGGGGGGGGGGGGGGGGGGGGGGGGGGGGGGGGGGGGGGGGGGGGGGGGGGGGGGGGGGGGGGGGGGGGGGGGGGGGGGGGGGGGGGGGGGGGGGGGGGGGGGGGGGGGGGGGGGGGGGGGGGGGGGGGGGGGGGGGGGGGGGGGGGGGGGGGGGGGGGGGGGGGGGGGGGGGGGGGGGGGGGGGGGGGGGGGGGGGGGGGGGGGGGGGGGGGGGGGGGGGGGGGGGGGGGGGGGGGGGGGGGGGGGGGGGGGGGGGGGGGGGGGGGGGGGGGGGGGGGGGGGGGGGGGGGGGGGGGGGGGGGGGGGGGGGGGGGGGGGGGGGGGGGGGGGGGGGGGGGGGGGGGGGGGGGGGGGGGGGGGGGGGGGGGGGGGGGGGGGGGGGGGGGGGGGGGGGGGGGGGGGGGGGGGGGGGGGGGGGGGGGGGGGGGGGGGGGGGGGGGGGGGGGGGGGGGGGGGGGGGGGGGGGGGGGGGGGGGGGGGGGGGGGGGGGGGGGGGGGGGGGGGGGGGGGGGGGGGGGGGGGGGGGGGGGGGGGGGGGGGGGGGGGGGGGGGGGGGGGGGGGGGGGGGGGGGGGGGGGGGGGGGGGGGGGGGGGGGGGGGGGGGGGGGGGGGGGGGGGGGGGGGGGGGGGGGGGGGGGGGGGGGGGGGGGGGGGGGGGGGGGGGGGGGGGGGGGGGGGGGGGGGGGGGGGGGGGGGGGGGGGGGGGGGGGGGGGGGGGGGGGGGGGGGGGGGGGGGGGGGGGGGGGGGGGGGGGGGGGGGGGGGGGGGGGGGGGGGGGGGGGGGGGGGGGGGGGGGGGGGGGGGGGGGGGGGGGGGGGGGGGGGGGGGGGGGGGGGGGGGGGGGGGGGGGGGGGGGGGGGGGGGGGGGGGGGGGGGGGGGGGGGGGGGGGGGGGGGGGGGGGGGGGGGGGGGGGGGGGGGGGGGGGGGGGGGGGGGGGGGGGGGGGGGGGGGGGGGGGGGGGGGGGGGGGGGGGGGGGGGGGGGGGGGGGGGGGGGGGGGGGGGGGGGGGGGGGGGGGGGGGGGGGGGGGGGGGGGGGGGGGGGGGGGGGGGGGGGGGGGGGGGGGGGGGGGGGGGGGGGGGGGGGGGGGGGGGGGGGGGGGGGGGGGGGGGGGGGGGGGGGGGGGGGGGGGGGGGGGGGGGGGGGGGGGGGGGGGGGGGGGGGGGGGGGGGGGGGGGGGGGGGGGGGGGGGGGGGGGGGGGGGGGGGGGGGGGGGGGGGGGGGGGGGGGGGGGGGGGGGGGGGGGGGGGGGGGGGGGGGGGGGGGGGGGGGGGGGGGGGGGGGGGGGGGGGGGGGGGGGGGGGGGGGGGGGGGGGGGGGGGGGGGGGGGGGGGGGGGGGGGGGGGGGGGGGGGGGGGGGGGGGGGGGGGGGGGGGGGGGGGGGGGGGGGGGGGGGGGGGGGGGGGGGGGGGGGGGGGGGGGGGGGGGGGGGGGGGGGGGGGGGGGGGGGGGGGGGGGGGGGGGGGGGGGGGGGGGGGGGGGGGGGGGGGGGGGGGGGGGGGGGGGGGGGGGGGGGGGGGGGGGGGGGGGGGGGGGGGGGGGGGGGGGGGGGGGGGGGGGGGGGGGGGGGGGGGGGGGGGGGGGGGGGGGGGGGGGGGGGGGGGGGGGGGGGGGGGGGGGGGGGGGGGGGGGGGGGGGGGGGGGGGGGGGGGGGGGGGGGGGGGGGGGGGGGGGGGGGGGGGGGGGGGGGGGGGGGGGGGGGGGGGGGGGGGGGGGGGGGGGGGGGGGGGGGGGGGGGGGGGGGGGGGGGGGGGGGGGGGGGGGGGGGGGGGGGGGGGGGGGGGGGGGGGGGGGGGGGGGGGGGGGGGGGGGGGGGGGGGGGGGGGGGGGGGGGGGGGGGGGGGGGGGGGGGGGGGGGGGGGGGGGGGGGGGGGGGGGGGGGGGGGGGGGGGGGGGGGGGGGGGGGGGGGGGGGGGGGGGGGGGGGGGGGGGGGGGGGGGGGGGGGGGGGGGGGGGGGGGGGGGGGGGGGGGGGGGGGGGGGGGGGGGGGGGGGGGGGGGGGGGGGGGGGGGGGGGGGGGGGGGGGGGGGGGGGGGGGGGGGGGGGGGGGGGGGGGGGGGGGGGGGGGGGGGGGGGGGGGGGGGGGGGGGGGGGGGGGGGGGGGGGGGGGGGGGGGGGGGGGGGGGGGGGGGGGGGGGGGGGGGGGGGGGGGGGGGGGGGGGGGGGGGGGGGGGGGGGGGGGGGGGGGGGGGGGGGGGGGGGGGGGGGGGGGGGGGGGGGGGGGGGGGGGGGGGGGGGGGGGGGGGGGGGGGGGGGGGGGGGGGGGGGGGGGGGGGGGGGGGGGGGGGGGGGGGGGGGGGGGGGGGGGGGGGGGGGGGGGGGGGGGGGGGGGGGGGGGGGGGGGGGGGGGGGGGGGGGGGGGGGGGGGGGGGGGGGGGGGGGGGGGGGGGGGGGGGGGGGGGGGGGGGGGGGGGGGGGGGGGGGGGGGGGGGGGGGGGGGGGGGGGGGGGGGGGGGGGGGGGGGGGGGGGGGGGGGGGGGGGGGGGGGGGGGGGGGGGGGGGGGGGGGGGGGGGGGGGGGGGGGGGGGGGGGGGGGGGGGGGGATTATTTATTTCCTTATATCATGATAAATGTTTATTATTCATGCTAGAATTGTGTTAACCGGAAACATAATACATGTGTGAATACATAGACAAACATAGTGTGACTAGTATGCCTCTACTTGACTAGCTCGTTTATCAAAGATGGTTATGTTTCCTAGCCTTGGACAAAAGAGTTGTCATTTGATTAACGGGATCATATCATTAGGAGAATGATGTGATTGACTTGATCCATTCCGTTAGCCTTAGCACTTGATCGTTTAGTATATTGCTACTGCTTTGTTCATGACTTATACATGTTCCTATGACAATGAGATTATGCAACTCCCATTTACCGGAGGAACACATTGTGTGCTAACAAACGTCACAATGTAACTAGGTGATTATAAAGGAGCTCTACAGGTGTCTCCGAAGGTACTTGTTGGGTTGGCGTATTTCGAGATTAGGATTTGTCACTCCGATTGTCGGAGAGGTATCTCTGGGCCCTCTCGGTAATACACATCACTATAAGCATTGCAAGCAATGTGACTAATGAGTTAGTTACGAGATGATGTATTACATAACGAGTAAAGAGACTTGCCTGTAACGAGATTGAACTAGGTATTGGATACCGATGATCGAATCTCGGGCAAGTAACATACCGATGACCAAGGGAACAACACATGTTGTTATGCGGTTTGACCGATAAAGATCTTCATAGAATATGTGGGAGCCGATGTGAACTATGGGTGTTAATCATACACAGATATGAATATTGGTGTTAAATCACATGATGGTGTGAACTAGATTATTGACTCTAGTGCAAGTGGGAGACTAAAGGAAATATGCCGGGGGGGGGGGGGGGGGGGGGGGGGGGGGGGGGGGGGGGGGGGGGGGGGGGGGGGGGGGGGGGGGGGGGGGGGGGGGGGGGGGGGGGGGGGGGGGGGGGGGGGGGGGGGGGGGGGGGGGGGGGGGGGGGGGGGGGGGGGGGGGGGGGGGGGGGGGGGGGGGGGGGGGGGGGGGGGGGGGGGGGGGGGGGGGGGGGGGGGGGGGGGGGGGGGGGGGGGGGGGGGGGGGGGGGGGGGGGGGGGGGGGGGGGGGGGGGGGGGGGGGGGGGGGGGGGGGGGGGGGGGGGGGGGGGGGGGGGGGGGGGGGGGGGGGGGGGGGGGGGGGGGGGGGGGGGGGGGGGGGGGGGGGGGGGGGGGGGGGGGGGGGGGGGGGGGGGGGGGGGGGGGGGGGGGGGGGGGGGGGGGGGGGGGGGGGGGGGGGGGGGGGGGGGGGGGGGGGGGGGGGGGGGGGGGGGGGGGGGGGGGGGGGGGGGGGGGGGGGGGGGGGGGGGGGGGGGGGGGGGGGGGGGGGGGGGGGGGGGGGGGGATGATCCTGTGTGTGCGTAGGAAATTTTTTGAAATTACTACGTTCCCCAACAGAGGTATTAGAGCCTGGTTTTATGCATAGATGTTATATGCACGAGTAGAACACAAGTGAGTTGTGGGCGATATAAGTCATACTGCTTACCAGCATGTCATACTTTGGTTCGTCGGTATTGTTGGATGAAGCGGCACGGACCGACATTACGCGTACGCTTACGCGAGACTGGTTCTACCGACGTGCTTTGCACACAGGTGGCTGGCGGGTGTCAGTTAATACTACTTTAGTTGAACCGAGTGTGGCTACACCCGGTCCTTGAGAAGGTTAAAACAACACTAACTTGACAAAATATCGTTGTGGTTTTGATGCGTAGGTAAGAACGGTTCTTGCTCAGCCCTTAGCAGCCACGTGAAACTTGCAACAACAAAGTATAGGACGTCTAACTTGTTTTTGCAGGGCATGTTGTGATGTGATATGATCAAGGCATGATGCTATATTTTATTGTATGAGATGATCATGTTTTGTAACCGAGTTATCGGCAACTGACAGGAGCCATATGGTTGTCGCTTTATTGTATGCAATGCAATCGCCCTGTAATGCTTTACTTTATCACTAAGCGGTAGCGATAGTCGTAGAAGCATAAGTTGGTGAGACGACAACGATGCTACGATGGAGATCAAGGTGTCACGTCGGTGACGATGGTGATCATGATGGTGCTTCAGAGATGGATATCACAAGCACAAGATGATGATGGCCATATCATATCACTTATATTGATTGCA
>JAAAWM010008917.1:0-17844 GCA_036873465.1 Thinopyrum obtusiflorum
AGCGTTGGTATCAGAGCAGGTCTGGCTATAGGACGCCCTAGTCAGCGCGAGCGTTAGTAAGCGGTAGTATAGAGTCTAGTCGGTTTGCTGCACTTGCTTGCTGCATTTGTTTGCTGCATAGCATGCATATAGACTAGTTATCATTAACGGTTGCTCTGGTGAGTACAGGTGGCATCGGTTTCAATCCACTACCTGCACCCTCCAGTTGCATTCCTTTCCTTGGTGTTTGGTGTCATCTCTGTCCCAGCAGAGAGATGCCAGGGTACTTGGTAGTATCGACCCTTGCGGGATTGATACACCGGTACCACACCAATGCATCCTTTTCAGCCACCCCTATGGTTCGGTGATAGACATGTTTCTATCCCGGATCATGCCATCCCTCTAGCCGCTTTGGCAACCCTTATTGATCTTTGCTATCAGGAAAGGGCAATGCCCGCAAGCCTTTCTTTCATCGCTATCCCACCCAGCCATCCACTCCCTGGACCAATATGGTTTCTTCCATATGCTTGATGATGTGGTCGTGACCTCCGTGTTCCGGTCCACGAACATCAAGTCCGTCCTCGCCTCTGTTAAGCCCTGGTTTGGTGTAGCTTTGGTTACACCAACTCTCTCCACACATGAATCCTCTTTCGTGCACACCGCCACAGCATGTTAGAACGTAGTACCGGAGTTCCTCGCGAAATTTTGTGTGCTTAGGTAGGCATGCATATTATTGTTGTGGATAGCTGTAATATATTACTTGTGTGATCTTGATGCTTGGTGTGCTTTTGTTTTAGTCATCTCTTTTGTTTCTTTCTTTGGGCCCTTGGTGTTACCTTATTTTCCCTTATGGAAGTTGCTCCCCGATACCGGACTCAAAGAAATCAGTGAAGAGACAGTCATTTGGAAGCTCAGCACAACAGTATGGAATTTTTCCGCTGACTGCCTGATATCGGGAAATACCTGGTCTGACTACCAATAGTATTCCGGATTGATTATCAGCACACATCAGTGCAACCATCATGGCAGAAATCAATCAAGACGATGGATTGTGTGCCCGATCCACAGTACATCCTATGTCAAAGGTATGGTTACCATACACGGTTTGAGTCTGTTATGAGTATAGGATGAACCATGATATATTCTGGAAGCAAGCTAGAATGTGTTATGAGTGCGGTGTTCAGCAAGAAGGATAGCTGAATACCATGTTGCTTACAACAAGTAACCAACAGCAGAGACATTAAGGGATATATATATGCACTCAGTACGCATATGGCAAAAAGGAAGCTTCAAATGGAACCCACCCAGTCCTGCTCAGCAAGCTAGTAGAGAAGCTTACGACGCAAGGTTCCTTGTCCTCCTCGATACGACACAAGGATATCTTCTAGTGCAGGATACTCAGCACAAGCTATGCCATTTCCAACAAGGCATCATATCCGTGGCAGTACCAGATATTCCCCAGACAGTTGGCAGCATATGACGATGCATTCCAAGAGTCAGGTCCGCAACCGTTGGTCGGAATGCAAGACTCAGTCAGGACACAAGTCTGCCTCAGAAATCAAGTGCCAACTACTCATGTTCTGCAGAAAGGATGAACATCCTGCCAAGGTCACATGAGTTACTTATACTATGATGCCAGCCTGGTTTAAATTAACATGCTTGTGCTTGTCTGTGCAGTAGTGAGCTGTATGGAACCCTAGTGAACCCTTGCTTGTCTTTCTTTAGTAACGGCGCACCACGCCTGTGTTCTGAGCTGTTTACGGCCGTCCGGGGTGGATGCCGATTTTTATTCTCTTGTCAGCAACTGTCCCGTGTTCTGAGCCGCTTTTCGGCCGTCTCGGGCAGCTGTTGAATTTCTTTCCGTAGCGGTGACCCTATGCTCTGAGCTGTTTTTCGGCCGTCTTAGGGAGCTGCTATTTTCTTCTTGTCAACACCGTCTCATGCTCTGAGCTGCTTTTCAGCCGTCTTGAGTCGGGGTTGAGTTACTCCAGTAAATGTCCCAGATCTGAGTTGTAAAGACCGATCTGGTGGCTACTGGTTTATTTGCCGGTTTTATCCAAGGGTTCAGACGGTCGGTACCCTACAGCTGCAACTGGTGAAGTAATAGGCCTGCCGGAATATTGCATCTGGTAGTACCCATGGTCACCCAAAAAAATTAAGAATACAGGAGGCCAAGCTCTTTCAGCTAAGGGTCCAGGTAAAGAAAACCATAATGAAGGAGCAAGATTGGCCATATGGGTATGATAATGGTTGCATGATCAACATGGTATAGAAGCCCAGAATAGTCTGGTTAAATACCGATCATCATGGGCACATACCCACGGGGTCTAATTCATTTGCAAGGACCCCATATCGAGACAACCTGCTCAGCCAGCTATGGATATTCAAGCCTGTCAAACTGGGCACTCAGAAGGACAAACAACAGTCTCGAAGCAAGTGTCTTCACACATGGGAAACAGATAAAGAATAACCTGCTGTGAACAAGATTCTGCTGCCAGGACCACGGCCAGTCAAGTCTATGGATAATATAGTACACCTTTATGCTGGCCACGACAGGCGACAGTTAAATCCTTAGTGCGAATGTCATACCCAAGACAGTGGGGATATCCAAGGAGATCCGGCAATCCGTGTAAAGAAATCGAACTCCGCCAGGAAAACGGTATGGATCACAGTACTGTTTTGAACCTGGAGGACATACAACCATTGGAACCCACACAACGCAATGAGTAAAAGATTTCATGTTCACCGAGAGGATCTGTTCACAACTCAATGGATGATTGCCCGTATTGGACTTCATCACAACCCGTCCATGAGGAACATCTCTCGGGCTTGAAAAAGGGCACGAAGCTCACTCAGGATAACTCATTGCACTCAGACAAGTTGGCAGACAAAAAAGGATTAAAATTGGAATAAATTATGAGGAAAGATCTGCCAGAATAAGGATCCAGTGCAATGAACCACAGGGCAGTCAGTCGGAGTAACCAGCGGGAGCATAGTACAAAGGCTAAAAGCAAACTCGAGTTAGAAATGGTTTCCTCAAGTGGGAGAGTATTTATGGGTAAACCCCTGAGCACCCAAATCTCGAGGACGAGATTTCTTGGGGGGGGGGGGGGGGGGGGGGGGGGGGGGGGGGGGGGGGGGGGGGGGGGGGGGGGGGGGGGGGGGGGGGGGGGGGGGGGGGGGGGGGGGGGGGGGGGGGGGGGGGGGGGGGGGGGGGGGGGGGGGGGGGGGGGGGGGGGGGGGGGGGGGGGGGGGGGGGGGGGGGGGGGGGGGGGGGGGGGGGGGGGGGGGGGGGGGGGGGGGGGGGGGGGGGGGGGGGGGGGGGGGGGGGGGGGGGGGGGGGGGGGGGGGGGGGGGGGGGGGGGGGGGGGGGGGGGGGGGGGGGGGGGGGGGGGGGGGGGGGGGGGGGGGGGGGGGGGGGGGGGGGGGGGGGGGGGGGGGGGGGGGGGGGGGGGGGGGGGGGGGGGGGGGGGGGGGGGGGGGGGGGGGGGGGGGGGGGGGGGGGGGGGGGGGGGGGGGGGGGGGGGGGGGGGGGGGGGGGGGGGGGGGGGGGGGGGGGGGGGGGGGGGGGGGGGGGGGGGGGGGGGGGGGGGGGGGGGGGGGGGGGGGGGGGGGGGGGGGGGGGGGGGGGGGGGGGGGGGGGGGGGGGGGGGGGGGGGGGGGGGGGGGGGGGGGGGGGGGGGGGGGGGGGGGGGGGGGGGGGGGGGGGGGGGGGGGGGGGGGGGGGGGGGGGGGGGGGGGGGGGGGGGGGGGGGGGGGGGGGGGGGGGGGGGGGGGGGGGGGGGGGGGGGGGGGGGGGGGGGGGGGGGGGGGGGGGGGGGGGGGGGGGGGGGGGGGGGGGGGGGGGGGGGGGGGGGGGGGGGGGGGGGGGGGGGGGGGGGGGGGGGGGGGGGGGGGGGGGGGGGGGGGGGGGGGGGGGGGGGGGGGGGGGGGGGGGGGGGGGGGGGGGGGGGGGGGGGGGGGGGGGGGGGGGGGGGGGGGGGGGGGGGGGGGGGGGGGGGGGGGGGGGGGGGGGGGGGGGGGGGGGGGGGGGGGGGGGGGGGGGGGGGGGGGGGGGGGGGGGGGGGGGGGGGGGGGGGGGGGGGGGGGGGGGGGGGGGGGGGGGGGGGGGGGGGGGGGGGGGGGGGGGGGGGGGGGGGGGGGGGGGGGGGGGGGGGGGGGGGGGGGGGGGGGGGGGGGGGGGGGGGGGGGGGGGGGGGGGGGGGGGGGGGGGGGGGGGGGGGGGGGGGGGGGGGGGGGGGGGGGGGGGGGGGGGGGGGGGGGGGGGGGGGGGGGGGGGGGGGGGGGGGGGGGGGGGGGGGGGGGGGGGGGGGGGGGGGGGGGGGGGGGGGGGGGGGGGGGGGGGGGGGGGGGGGGGGGGGGGGGGGGGGGGGGGGGGGGGGGGGGGGGGGGGGGGGGGGGGGGGGGGGGGGGGGGGGGGGGGGGGGGGGGGGGGGGGGGGGGGGGGGGGGGGGGGGGGGGGGGGGGGGGGGGGGGGGGGGGGGGGGGGGGGGGGGGGGGGGGGGGGGGGGGGGGGGGGGGGGGGGGGGGGGGGGGGGGGGGGGGGGGGGGGGGGGGGGGGGGGGGGGGGGGGGGGGGGGGGGGGGGGGGGGGGGGGGGGGGGGGGGGGGGGGGGGGGGGGGGGGGGGGGGGGGGGGGGGGGGGGGGGGGGGGGGGGGGGGGGGGGGGGGGGGGGGGGGGGGGGGGGGGGGGGGGGGGGGGGGGGGGGGGGGGGGGGGGGGGGGGGGGGGGGGGGGGGGGGGGGGGGGGGGGGGGGGGGGGGGGGGGGGGGGGGGGGGGGGGGGGGGGGGGGGGGGGGGGGGGGGGGGGGGGGGGGGGGGGGGGGGGGGGGGGGGGGGGGGGGGGGGGGGGGGGGGGGGGGGGGGGGGGGGGGGGGGGGGGGGGGGGGGGGGGGGGGGGGGGGGGGGGGGGGGGGGGGGGGGGGGGGGGGGGGGGGGGGGGGGGGGGGGGGGGGGGGGGGGGGGGGGGGGGGGGGGGGGGGGGGGGGGGGGGGGGGGGGGGGGGGGGGGGGGGGGGGGGGGGGGGGGGGGGGGGGGGGGGGGGGGGGGGGGGGGGGGGGGGGGGGGGGGGGGGGGGGGGGGGGGGGGGGGGGGGGGGGGGGGGGGGGGGGGGGGGGGGGGGGGGGGGGGGGGGGGGGGGGGGGGGGGGGGGGGGGGGGGGGGGGGGGGGGGGGGGGGGGGGGGGGGGGGGGGGGGGGGGGGGGGGGGGGGGGGGGGGGGGGGGGGGGGGGGGGGGGGGGGGGGGGGGGGGGGGGGGGGGGGGGGGGGGGGGGGGGGGGGGGGGGGGGGGGGGGGGGGGGGGGGGGGGGGGGGGGGGGGGGGGGGGGGGGGGGGGGGGGGGGGGGGGGGGGGGGGGGGGGGGGGGGGGGGGGGGGGGGGGGGGGGGGGGGGGGGGGGGGGGGGGGGGGGGGGGGGGGGGGGGGGGGGGGGGGGGGGGGGGGGGGGGGGGGGGGGGGGGGGGGGGGGGGGGGGGGGGGGGGGGGGGGGGGGGGGGGGGGGGGGGGGGGGGGGGGGGGGGGGGGGGGGGGGGGGGGGGGGGGGGGGGGGGGGGGGGGGGGGGGGGGGGGGGGGGGGGGGGGGGGGGGGGGGGGGGGGGGGGGGGGGGGGGGGGGGGGGGGGGGGGGGGGGGGGGGGGGGGGGGGGGGGGGGGGGGGGGGGGGGGGGGGGGGGGGGGGGGGGGGGGGGGGGGGGGGGGGGGGGGGGGGGGGGGGGGGGGGGGGGGGGGGGGGGGGGGGGGGGGGGGGGGGGGGGGGGGGGGGGGGGGGGGGGGGGGAGGCAGAGGCGGGGCCAGCTCACGTGACGCTGACGTGCGGGTCCCACGGGCGGTGGGGCCCGTCACTTATCCACGTCGGCTGCCGGGTCAACGCGTCGGAGGCCGACAGGTGGGGTCCACGGGGCTGGGGCCCTCCCGGCTGGGGTCAACGCCTTCTTCCTCCCGCTCGCGCCCGATGCAGGGGAGGAACGACGCGCTCCGGCGAGGCTCACCGGCGCTGTAGGCCACCTCCCGCGGCGCTCCGCCTACGGATGGACTCAGTACGGAGAGCCGCATCCGAAGGGGTAGGTCACGACCGCCGACGAGGGACGAGGCAGCAGCAGCACTGACGCCGGCGGAGGAGGTCGTCGGCCGGAGATGAAGACGAGGCTATGGAGGTTCCAGCGACGAATGGAGATGTGGGGGAGGAGCTACGGGATCCGGGCGGTCCTCAGGTGAGGTCAGGAGAGAGGGGGAGGGCTCGGTTGTCACAAATTTTGGAGGAGGCCAGAGGCGGCCATGGCGGCAATGGAGGGCAACGGGAGCTCCAGAGGCTCGGGGAAGAGGCTAGGGAGGGGTCTGGGAGTGAGATGAGGCTGATGGTGTGCTCAGAGGGGCTCGGGACGGTCTATTTATAGGCGGGCGGCGATGCCAGCACCGAATCCCGCCGCAGGGAAAACGCCGGCGTCCGCGTTGCGCTGGCAGTCTCGCTGGCCGTCGTGGCGCGGCTGAAGTTGACGAGAGCGCGCAGGAGCGACGGGACTGGTCTGCCGCCATAAATGGCGCGAAGACAACGGAGGGGACGGGAGCTCACTGTTCGGCCCGTGGCCGAGCTTGGCAGCGAGCGGCGGCGGCTGTCTCCGGCGACCGCGAGGGTTCTGGAGGGGATACGTGGACGGCGGGGACGATGGGGGGGGGGGGGGGGGGGGGGGGGGGGGGGGGGGGGGGGGGGGGGGGGGGGGGGGGGGGGGGGGGGGGGGGGGGGGGGGGGGGGGGGGGGGGGGGGGGGGGGGGGGGGGGGGGGGGGGGGGGGGGGGGGGGGGGGGGGGGGGGGGGGGGGGGGGGGGGGGGGGGGGGGGGGGGGGGGGGGGGGGGGGGGGGGGGGGGGGGGGGGGGGGGGGGGGGGGGGGGGGGGGGGGGGGGGGGGGGGGGGGGGGGGGGGGGGGGGGGGGGGGGGGGGGGGGGGGGGGGGGGGGGGGGGGGGGGGGGGGGGGGGGGGGGGGGGGGGGGGGGGGGGGGGGGGGGGGGGGGGGGGGGGGGGGGGGGGGGGGGGGGGGGGGGGGGGGGGGGGGGGGGGGGGGGGGGGGGGGGGGGGGGGGGGGGGGGGGGGGGGGGGGGGGGGGGGGGGGGGGGGGGGGGGGGGGGGGGGGGGGGGGGGGGGGGGGGGGGGGGGGGGGGGGGGGGGGGGGGGGGGGGGGGGGGGGGGGGGGGGGGGGGGGGGGGGGGGGGGGGGGGGGGGGGGGGGGGGGGGGGGGGGGGGGGGGGGGGGGGGGGGGGGGGGGGGGGGGGGGGGGGGGGGGGGGGGGGGGGGGGGGGGGGGGGGGGGGGGGGGGGGGGGGGGGGGGGGGGGGGGGGGGGGGGGGGGGGGGGGGGGGGGGGGGGGGGGGGGGGGGGGGGGGGGGGGGGGGGGGGGGGGGGGGGGGGGGGGGGGGGGGGGGGGGGGGGGGGGGGGGGGGGGGGGGGGGGGGGGGGGGGGGGGGGGGGGGGGGGGGGGGGGGGGGGGGGGGGGGGGGGGGGGGGGGGGGGGGGGGGGGGGGGGGGGGGGGGGGGGGGGGGGGGGGGGGGGGGGGGGGGGGGGGGGGGGGGGGGGGGGGGGGGGGGGGGGGGGGGGGGGGGGGGGGGGGGGGGGGGGGGGGGGGGGGGGGGGGGGGGGGGGGGGGGGGGGGGGGGGGGGGGGGGGGGGGGGGGGGGGGGGGGGGGGGGGGGGGGGGGGGGGGGGGGGGGGGGGGGGGGGGGGGGGGGGGGGGGGGGGGGGGGGGGGGGGGGGGGGGGGGGGGGGGGGGGGGGGGGGGGGGGGGGGGGGGGGGGGGGGGGGGGGGGGGGGGGGGGGGGGGGGGGGGGGGGGGACTGAAAAGCAAAACCAGACCAAAATCAAAAGGAAAAGAAAATGGGCAAAATCTAGGGTGTTACAAACCTACCCCCCTTAAAGAAATCTCGTCATCGAGATTTGGTTGCTCAGGGGTCAAGCATGAATATTCTGACTTAAGGAAACCGTTTCCAACTCGGGCTTCCTTTTTGCCTTTGTATAATACTCCCATTAAATTTCATCTGTCTGACTGGCTTCGATGGGGTTTGTTTTACTGGATCCTTTTTCTGGCACATCTTACCTCATATGTCAATCCATTTATGTCTGCCGACTTATCTAAGTGCGATGAGTTATCCTGACCGATTTACATGCCCTTCTCGCAAGTCCAAGAGTTGTTCCTTATGGATGTGTCAGGTATGATGAAGTCCAATATGGACGACCATCCAATGAATTGTGAACAGATTCTCTCGGTGGACATGAAATCTTTTACTCGTTGCATTGGGTGACTTCCAATGGCTGGGTGTCCTCCAGGTGTAAAACAGTGCCGTGAATCATACCGCTCCCTTGGCGGAATCTGACTTTTCGCACGGGTTGCTGAATCATCTTGGGTATCTTCACTGTCTCGGGTATCACATTTGTGCCAAAGATTTGACTGTCACCTGTCGTGACCATCTTAAAGGTGCACGGTCTTATTACGATATTATCCACAGTCTTGACTGACAGTGGTTCTGGCGGCAGAATTTTGTGCACGGCAGGTTCTTCTTTAACTGATTCCCACATGTGAGGACATGTGCTTCGAGAATGTTGTCCATCCTTCTGATTACTCAGTCTGTCGGCATTTCTATGTGGATGGTAGGCCGTGTAATGCTTTAACACGATTGCTGCAATCGATCTGCTGCGCTGACACTTCGGTCTTACCTGACAGGCTTGAATATTCCCTTCTGATATTTCTGAGAATATATAGCTGGCTGAGCGGGTTGACTTGATATGGGGTCCTTGCAAATGAAATAGACCCCGTGGGTGTGTTCCCATGGTGATCGGTATCTAACCAAACTGTTCTGGGTATCTGTACCATGTTGATCATGTAACCATTATCATACCTGTATGGCCAATCTTGCTCCTTCATTATGGTTTTCTTTACCTGGATCCTTAGTGAAAGAGCTTGGCCTTATGTATTCTTGATTCTTCGGGTGACCATGGGTACTGCCAGATACAATATTCCGGCAGGCATATTACTTTACAAGTTGTAGCTGTAGGGTAACGACTGTCTGAACCCTTGTATGAAACCGACAAATAAACCAGTAGCCACCAGAACGGTCTTTACAACTCAGATCTGGGACATTACTGGAATAACTCAACCTCGACTCAAGACGGCTGAAAAGCAGCTCAGAGCATGAGACGGTGTCGATAAGAAGAAAGTAGCAGTTCCCTAAGACGGCCGAAAAATAGCTCAGAACATAGGGTCACCGCTACGGAAAGAAGTTCAGCAGCTGCCCGAGACGGCCGAAAAGCAGCTCAGAACACGGACAATTGCTGACAAGAGAAATAAAAATCGGCATCCACCCCGGACTGCCGTAAACAGCTCAGAACACAGGCGTGGTGCCGTTACTAAAGGAAGCAGGCAAGGGTTCAGTAGCGTCCCATACAGCTCACGGGCTGTCATCATTATATGAGTAACTTGTATAACCTTGGCAGCATGTTTACCATATCTATGTAAACATGTGTAGCTGGGCATTTGATTTCTGAGGCAGACTTACATCCTGTCCGATTCTTGCCTTCTAACCAAACTGTTGTGGAGCTAATCCTTGGGATGCATGGTCATATGCGGCCAACTGACTGGGAATTATCTTGTACTGGTGAGGATGTGATGCCTTATTGACAAAGGTTGCTTAGCTTGTGTTGGAAGCCATTGCGAATATCTTGCTGAGGGGGGGGGGGGGGGGGGGGGCACTCTGCAGAGGTTAGTACACTGTACCCACACCACGGAACTCATGGCCTCGTGCTCCCATTCGGGTGGACCAACAACGTTCCGACAAAACCCAGACTGGGTTGCTTATATCTGAAGCTTTCTTTCTGCCATATCCGAACTAGGTGCATATATATATATACCTTGATGTTACTGTTGTCGGTCACTTGTTGTATGAAGAAAGTTGTTCGTCTATCCTTCTTGCTGAACTGATCATTACTGAATCAATCCAGAATACCATTTGTAATCAGACCAGATATTCCCAATATCAGGCAGTCAGCGAAAACTTCCATATTGTTGAGCTGAACTTCCACATGCTTGCCTCTTCACTGATTCTTTGAGTCCGGTGTCGGTGAGCAACTTCCATAAGGGGAAATAAGGTAACACCAAGGGCCCAAAGAAAAAAAAAAGCAAACGAAACGACTAAAACAAAAGCACACAAAGCAACAAGATCACACACAGGCAATATACAACTATCCACAGCAATAATATGCATGCCTACCTAAGCACACAAATCTCGCAAGAACTCCGGTGTTACGATCTAACATGCTGTGGCGATGTGCACGAAAGTGAATTCATGTGTGGAAAGAGTTAGTGTAAACAAAGCTACACCAAACACGGGCTTAACACAGGATGCAGCTGGAAGGATACAGAGGCGAGGACGGACTTGATGATCGTGGATCGGAACACGGGGGTCACGACCACATCATCATCAAGCGGACGAAAGAAACCACTTGTCCAGGAAATGGATGGCTGGGTATAGTAGCGATGAAAAGAAAGGCTTGCGGGCATTGCCCTTTTTCTGATTACTAAGATCAGTAAGGGTTGCCAACGCAGCTAGAGAGATGGCCAGATTCGGGATAGAAACATGTCTATCACCGAAACAATAGGGGTGGCTGAAGAGAATATATCGGTGTGGTACCGGTGCATCAATCCTGCAAGTGATCGACAACACCAAGCACCTTGGCATCTCTCCGCTGGGACGGAGATAACACCACACCAAGGAGCAAATATGCAAATAGGAGGGTGCAGGCGGTGAATCAAAGCCGATGCCACCTACACTCACCAGATCAACCGTTAGTGATAAAATATATATTCTATATGCATGCTATGCACAAACAGATGCAACAACCAAGTGCAGCAAACCAACTGAATCCTATACTACCGATTTCTAACGCTTTCGCGGGCTAGGGCGTCCTACAGCCAGACCTGCTCTGATACCAACGCTTGTGGCACCCCGGCTCAGAGGAAACCGGAACGCCCCGTATTCCAGCCCAGAGACAAGTCTTCTGGAATACGGCACTGTTGGCATAGAACAAATCAGCCTTTTATTACTATGAATAAGGTTACAAGGGTACAAGGATTACATCGGCACAGCGATACTACGCCTGCCCAGGGTAGCTCTATGCTAACAGTGGAACAACCCGATGCAGCGGAACTACGACGACGATGATGGACTCCACTCCACAGGGACTCTGGCTGGAACGCGTATCCTAGCTCGCAAACTCGGAATCCTCGACAAGCAAGCAATCATTGCATGACCTGCAAACTGGCATGACACGCCAGGTGAGTACTTTGAATGTACTCGCAAGCTCACAACAACCAAAGCATTCAAGACAAGCAACAGCATGGCATTTACAGGTTAAGCAGGTGTGGGGGGGGGGGGGGGGGGGGGGGGGGGGGGGGGGGGGGGGGGGGGGGGGGGGGGGGGGGGGGGGGGGGGGGGGGGGGGGGGGGGGGGGGGGGGGGGGGGGGGGGGGGGGGGGGGGGGGGGGGGGGGGGGGGGGGGGGGGGGGGGGGGGGGGGGGGGGGTGCATAGCATGCATATAGAATATTTATTTTATCACTAACGGTTGATCTGGTGAGTGTAGGTGGCATCGGCTTTGATTCACCGCCTGCACCCTCCTATTTGCATATTTGCTCCTTGGTGTGGTGTTATCTCCGTCCCAGCGGAGTGATGCCAAGGTGCTTGGTGTTGTCGATCACTTGCAGGATTGATGCACCGGTACCACACTAACATATTCTCTTCAGCCACCCCTATTGTTTCGGTGATAGACATGTTTCTATCCTGAATCTGGCCATCTCTCTCGCCGCGTTGGCAACCCTTACTGATCTTAGTAATCAGAAAAAGGGCAATGCCCGCAAGCCTTTCTTTTCATCGCTACTATACCCAGCCATCCATTTCCTGGACAAGTGCGGTTTCTTTCGTCCGCTTGATGATGATGTGGTCGTGACCCCCGTGTTCCAATCCATGATCATCAAGTCCGTCCTCGCCTCTGTATCCTTCCAGCTGCATCCTGTGCTAAGCCCGTGTTTGGTGTAGCTTTGTTTACACTAACTCTTTCCACACATGAATTCACTTTCGTGCACATCGCCACAGCATAATAGATCGTAACACCGGAGTTCTGGCGAGATTTGTGTGCTTAAGTAGGCATGCATATTATTGCTGTGGATAGCTGTAACATATGATATTGCTTGTGTGTGAGCTTGATGCTTTGTGTGCTTTTGTTTTAGTCATTTCTTTTGCTTCTTTCTTTGGGCCTTGGTGTTACCTTATTTCCCCTTAAGGAAGTTGCTCCCCGACACCGGACTCAAAGAATCAATGAAGAGATAGTCATTTGGAAGCTTAACTCAATAATATGGAATTTTCCGCCGACTGCCTGATATTGGGAATATCTGGTCTGACCACAAATGGTATTCTGGATTGGTTATCAGCATCGAATATACATCAATGTGCAATTTTCACAACAGTAATGATCAATTCAGCAAGAAGGATAGTCGAACAACTTTCTTCATACAACAAGTGACCGACAACAGTAACATCAAGGTTTATATATATCTGCACCCAGTTCGCATATGGCAAAAACAAAGCTTCAGATATAAGCAACCCAGTCTTTCTTCACAAGCCATCCGAGAAGCGTAAAATGCAAGGGTTCCTGTGTCTTCCTCGGTACGACACATGGACACCTTGCGATGCAAGCATGCTATCCCGGCAGAAGCTTCAGGCACACGCTATTCAGTCTTCCTCAGCAAGATATTCGCAATGGCTTCCAACACAAGCTAAGCAACCTTCATCAGTAAGGCATCACATCCTCACTAGTACAAGATAATTCCCAGTCAGTTGGCCACATATGACCATGCATCCCAAGGATTAGCTCCACAACAGTTTGGTTAGAAGGCAAGAATCGGACATGATGTAAGTCTGCCTCAGAAATAAAATGCCCAGCTACACATGTTTACATAGATATGGTGAACATGCTGCCAAGGTTATACGAGTTACTCATATAATGATGACAGCCCGTGAGCTGTATGGGACGCTACTGAACCCTTGCCTGCTTCCTTTAGTAACGGCACCACGCCTGTGTTCTGAGCTGTTTACGGCCGTCCGGGGTGGATGCCGATTTTTATTTCTCTTGTCAGCAACTATTCGTGTTCTGAGCTGCTTTTCGGCCGTCTCGGGCAGCTGTTGAATTTCTTTTCGTAGCAATGACCCTATGCTCTGAGCTACTTTTCGGCCGTCTTAGGGAGTTGCTACTTTCTTCTTATCGACACCGTCTCATGCTCTGAGCTGCTTTTCAGCCGTCTTGAGTCGGGGTTGAGTTATTCCAGTAATTGTCCCAGATCTGAGTTGTAAAGACCGTTCTGGTGGCTACTGGTTTATTTGCCGGTTTCATCAAGGGTTTCAGACAGTCGTTACCCTACAGCTACAACTTGTAAAGTAATATGCCTGCCGGAATATTGTATCTGGCAGTACCCATGGTCACCCGAAGAATCAAGAATACATAAGGCCAAGCTCTTTCACTAAGGATCCAGGCAAAGAAAACCATAATGAAGGAGCAAGATTGGCCATACAGGTATGATAATGATTACATGATCACATGGTACAGATACCCAGAACAGCCTGGTTCGATACTGATCACCATGGGAACACACCCACGGGGTCTATTTCATTTGCAAGGACCCCATATCAAGTCAACCCGCTCAGCCAGCTATATATTCTCAGAAATATCAGAAGGGGATATTCAAGCCTGTCAGGTAAGACCGAAGTGTCAGCGCAGCAAATCGATTGCAGCAACCGTGTTAAAGCATTACACGGCCTACCATCCACATAGAAATGCCGACAGACTGAGTAATCAGAAGGATGAACAATAGTCTCGAAGCATGTGTCCGCACATATGGGAATCAGTTAAAGAAGAACCTGTCGTGCACAAAATTCTGCTGCCAGGACCACTGTTAGTCAAGACTGTGGATAATACCGTTATGAGGTCATACACCTTTATACTGGTCATGACAGGTAACAGTCACATCTTTAGTACAAATATGATACCGAGATAGTGAAGATATCCAAGATGTTTCAGCAATCCTTGCAAGGAGTCAGCTCCCGCCGGGAGAACGGTATGATTCACAATACTATTTTAAACCTGGAGGACACATAACCATCTGAAGCCACCCAATGCAATGAGTAAAATATTTCGTGTCCACCGAGAGAATCTGTTCACAATTCATTGGATGGTCGTCCGTATTGGACTTCATCATACCTGACACATCCATAAGGAACAACTCTTGGACTTGCGAGAAGGGCATGTAAATTGGTCAGGATAACTCATCGCACTTAGATAAGTCGGTAGACATAAATGGATTGACATATGAGGTAAGATGTGCCAGAAAAAGGATCCAGTAAAACAAACCCCATCGAAGCCAGTCAGACAGATGAAATTTAATGGGAGTATTATACAAAGGCAAAAAGGAAGCCCGAGTTGGAAACGGTTTCCTTAAGTCAGAATATTCATGCTTGACCCCTGAGCAACCAAATCTCGAGGACGAGATTTCTTTAAGGGGGGTAGGTTTGTAACACCCTGGATTTTGCCCATTTTCTTTTTCTTTTGATTTTGGTCTGGTTTTGCTTTTCAGGGGCTTAGTGGTCTTGAAACCTGGAGAGATCCCCCTCGATTCCTCTCCTAAGTGGCTTGTCAACCTCAAAACCATCCCAAGACCATGTCAATCCCATCTTGCACCAATCCCAATATTCTTTTCTCAGGAATATTCCTTTTTCTATTAAAGGAATAGGGGGGGGGGGGGGGGGGGGGGGGGGGGGGGGGGGGGGGGGGGGGGGGGGGGGGGGGGGGGGGGGGGGGGGGGGGGGGGGGGGGGGGGGGGGGGGGGGGGGGGGGGGGGGGGGGGGGGGGGGGGGGGGGGGGGGGGGGGGGGGGGGGGGGGGGGGGGGGGGGGGGGGGGGGGGGGGGGGGGGGGGGGGGGGGGGGGGGGGGGGGGGGGGGGGGGGGGGGGGGGGGGGGGGGGGGGGGGGGGGGGGGGGGGGGGGGGGGGGGGGGGGGGGGGGGGGGGGGGGGGGGGGGGGGGGGGGGGGGGGGGGGGGGGGGGGGGGGGGGGGGGGGGGGGGGGGGGGGGGGGGGGGGGGGGGGGGGGGGGGGGGGGGGGGGGGGGGGGGGGGGGGGGGGGGGGGGGGGGGGGGGGGGGGGGGGGGGGGGGGGGGGGGGGGGGGGGGGGGGGGGGGGGGGGGGGGGGGGGGGGGGGGGGGGGGGGGGGGGGGGGGGGGGGGGGGGGGGGGGGGGGGGGGGGGGGGGGGGGGGGGGGGGGGGGGGGGGGGGGGGGGGGGGGGGGGGGGGGGGGGGGGGGGGGGGGGGGGGGGGGGGGGGGGGGGGGGGGGGGGGGGGGGGGGGGGGGGGGGGGGGGGGGGGGGGGGGGGGGGGGGGGGGGGGGGGGGGGGGGGGGGGGGGGGGGGGGGGGGGGGGGGGGGGGGGGGGGGGGGGGGGGGGGGGGGGGGGGGGGGGGGGGGGGGGGGGGGGGGGGGGGGGGGGGATGCCAAATTTTAGCTCAAATGGCTACTCTATGTGAGTGCTACTCCAAGATTGGCAATTCTGGTCAGTATTGGCTTTTGAACAGCAAGTGCTAGTTTAACTCCTCCGTTTGATCTCAAACTTGGCAACAATGATCAACTTAGCATGTGATCTCCCTCAGCCAAAGATCAGGGTCAAACACCCGATGAATCTCCCCCACCCCACTCCAAACACCTTGCTGTACCCTGCCTTCTCAGGTCAAATCAGTCACCTCTTGCATCCACTTCCAGCCAAACTCCCTCATGTCAACTCACTGACCTCTGAGTCACGCAAAAGACAAGGTGTTGGGTCAAGGCTTGCACCAGTTGACATTTTGGCGTGGTGACCACATGGACGGCGTGCAGAACGCGCGCTCCGCGCACTGCACCCGTCGTGAGGTCAACTCCGGCCATCCCTGGCTTGTCCAAGCTTGTCAATTGGCTCCGCAACACCCACGTACCCCCTCTCCAGAGCTTTCCCCCTCCGGATTCTTCCTCTGCTCGCCACGGCGATCGCCGCCGTAATCCTGTTCGGCTCGTGACCGAGCTGTCACCTCCCCTCCCTGGCTGCTTCCTCCCCGAGCCATCGCGCCGCATTAACTGCCCGTCAGGTCGGCCGCTTCCCGCCACCGCGCGCCAGCCCGAGCCATCGCCTTCGAGCTCCAGTGCGATGATAAGATCGCCACGGCGACGAGCTCACCCCTTCTCCCCCGTTCGCCTATATATAGGCCATCCCGACCCCTTCCGACCTCATCATCGAGCTCACCATTCCCCTCTACCCCTCCCCAGGCCCACTCCCGAGCCGCGGAGCTCCTCCCCGCCTCAACCCACCGCCATGGCCGTCGCTGGCCTTTGCTCAAATTTGAGCACGCCCGGCCTTCCCTCGCCCCCATTCCACCTCTATCAGCTCCACCATACTCCGGCGCTCCTCCCCACCCCCTCCTCTTCTCGCCGGAGCCCCTGGTGGCCGTTTCCCCAAGTTTGGCCGCCGTCTCCACTCTCTGCCTCCTCGGGGTGCTACCGCTGTGGCCCTCCCCCGGTGCTGGTTTCCCTCGGGTTGGATGCGGCGCAGCTTCCCGCGCCCGCCAGTGCCCGCGCCCTCGCCGGGGACGGCCTGAGTCGCCGGGGCCGGCGCCGGACTCGGCTCTGCCTCGCCTCTCCTCTGTTCTGTTCGGAAGGAGGAAGAAGGAGGTGGGGGGAGAAGGTGTGGGCCTAGCCCACTGTGGCCCGGCACTTTTTTAAATGAATTGGGCAGTGCGGGTGGGCCGGCCCATGGGGCAACAGTGGCAGTAGCAGCAGATTCGGCCCAGAGCAGCCCGAGGAGCACAGTGCCCTTTTCCCTTTTCCAGAGAAAAATAAACAGGGACCTGAAAGTAACTTATTCTTACAGAAAGGTCCCTGCCCTTCAATCCTTCGCATCTCTTCAACCGTAACTCCGATTGAGGTGAATCCAACGCCCACATCTTCGTCTCTTCGAGCCCAGACTTTTGGTATCATTTTCACTATGGTTTGACATACTGGAAATGACCATTATGCCCTTGCCCGTAAACAGCCTTCCGAGGGAGAACTGTTTCCGGCAAACGTCTCCGCGGACTCTCCGCATTTCTTCCCGGTGTATCCTTCATCCCCAGGCAAGCCACGACAGCCACTTGCATGACAGATTTGCAGTAGCTATGGTTTCTACTTGAATAATTATTCAATATGTGCATGTTAATATGTATATGCTCATGTGACATGCTAGCTATCAAGTACTTATTGGCAGAGTTATGCTCATGCTTAATCCATGCAGTAGTTCATGCTAGGGTGATAACATGTCTGTATGTTCATTAAATGGTTGTTATGGACATACTGAAGTTATATATGCTCATCATGATCATCCGCATTTAGCTGGATCAGTTCTTGCATGCTGTTGATATTATGACCCAGATAGTATGCTTTCCATCCCTGCTAGAGTTGTATCATGCTTATGTGCATTATGGTTTCATCATCATGACTCAGCACATTATCATGCAAATTTTAACCGGATGTTAATCGAACTTTAACACCTGTTGACTGAGTCATAGTGGTACACCGAATCGAGCTCACCAGTGCAACCACACTTGCTGGTATGGGACAGCCCTAACTTGGTCTATTGTCATGCCTCTCGCCGGTGCCTCCAACCAGGGAAGGTTATGCGGCAGCGCTACCCTGATCAGGTAGGCGGCAACAGCCTTGTGAACCCAGGTTTGGTTTTGCGCGCGGTCCCCGTTTGGGACAATTTTGTTTGGCCATGACGATGGCAGGTGTCGG
>JAAAWM010008918.1:0-17848 GCA_036873465.1 Thinopyrum obtusiflorum
TTCTCGCTCTCATTTGCGTATGTTAGCCACAATAAATGCTAGTCGCTTGCTGCAGCTCCACCTCATACCTTTTATCCTACCTATTAGCTTAAATATTCTTGATCGCGAGGGTGCGAGATTGTTGAGTCCCCGTGACTCACAGTTACTTCCAAAACCAGCTTGCAGGTGCCGAGGATACCGTGCATATGACGCAACCAAGCTCAAGGAGGAGCTCGATGAAGATCTTGTCCTTTGTGTTGTTTCGTTCTAGTTGATCAGTAGTGGAGCCCAGTTGGGACGATCGGGGATCTGTGTAGCATTGGGGTAGTCTTCTTTTATTTTGGTTCCGTAGTCGGACCTTGATTGTATCTGGTTGATGTAATGTTTTATTCATGTAATTGTGTGAAGTGGCGATTGTAAGCCAACTATGTATCTCTTTCCCTTATGTAGTACATGGGTTGTGTGAAGGTTACCTCACTTGCGACATTGCTTTCAATGCGGTTATGCCTCTAAGCCATGCTTCGACACGTGGGAGATATAGCCGCATCGAGGGCGTTACAGCATGCTACGGGAATCACAAACTTTAACACAAGTATCTCGGGGGGGGGGGGGGGGGGGGGGGGGGGGGGGGGGGGGGGGGGGGGGGGGGGGGGGGGGGGGGGGGGGGGGGGGGGGGGGGGGGGGGGGGGGGGGGGGGGGGGGGGGGGGGGGGGGGGGGGGGGGGGGGGGGGGGGGGGGGGGGGGGGGGGGGGGGGGGGGGGGGGGGGGGGGGGGGGGGGGGGGGGGGGGGGGGGGGGGGGGGGGGGGGGGGGGGGGGGGGGGGGGGGGGGGGGGGGGGGGGGGGGGGGGGGGGGGGGGGGGGGGGGGGGGGGGGGGGGGGGGGGGGGGGGGGGGGGGGGGGGGGGGGGGGGGGGGGGGGGGGGGGGGGGGGGGGGGGGGGGGGGGGGGGGGGGGGGGGGGGGGGGGGGGGGGGGGGGGGGGGGGGGGGGGGGGGGGGGGGGGGGGGGGGGGGGGGGGGGGGGGGGGGGGGGGGGGGGGGGGGGGGGGGGGGGGGGGGGGGGGGGGGGGGGGGGGGGGGGGGGGGGGGGGGGGGGGGGGGGGGGGGGGGGGGGGGGGGGGGGGGGGGGGGGGGGGGGGGGGGGGGGGGGGGGGGGGGGGGGGGGGGGGGGGGGGGGGGGGGGGGGGGGGGGGGGGGGGGGGGGGGGGGGGGGGGGGGGGGGGGGGGGGGGGGGGGGGGGGGGGGGGGGGGGGGGGGGGGGGGGGGGGGGGGGGGGGGGGGGGGGGGGGGGGGGGGGGGGGGGGGGGGGGGGGGGGGGGGGGGGGGGGGGGGGGGGGGGGGGGGGGGGGGGGGGGGGGGGGGGGGGGGGGGGGGGGGGGGGGGGGGGGGGGGGGGGGGGGGGGGGGGGGGGGGGGGGGGGGGGGGGGGGGGGGGGGGGGGGGGGGGGGGGGGGGGGGGGGGGGGGGGGGGGGGGGGGGGGGGGGGGGGGGGGGGGGGGGGGGGGGGGAAAACACCAGGCATAAGGCCGAGCCTTCCACCCTTTACCAAGTATATAGATGCGTTAATTAAATAAGAGATATTGTGATGTCCCAACAAAATATCCATGTTCCAACAAGGAACAAACTCCAATCTTCACCCGCAACTAACAATGCTATAAGAGGGGCTGAGCAAAGCGGTAACATAGCCAAACAACGGTTTGCTAGGATAAGGTGGGTTAGAGGCTTGGCTCAACAATATGGGAGGCACGAAAAGCAAGTGGTAGGTATCGCGGCATAGGCATAGCAAAAGAGCGAGCAACTAGCAAGCAAAGATAGAAGTGATTTCGAGGGCATGGTCATCTTGCCTAAGATCCCGCAAGGAGGAAGAACGAGTCCAGGAAGAAGACAAACGGACGTAGTCGAACGGTTCCTCACAAACGCGACGTTATCGGAACCAACCCGAAGAAGCAACACCAGAAAGAAGCAAACAACATAGTAAACAACCACCAGATAATCATGGCATGATGCACAATCAAGTATGATGCGTGTCCGGTTAAAGAGGCATGGCATGGCAAAATGCACAAGCAATCCTACAAATTAAGTGGAGCTCAATATGCAATGGGATGCATATTGAGGGAACACCACATTCGAGTTACTTAGTTCGATCTCGTTTATGTACCCAATAAGATTAAATGTTGTTAGCATGGCAAGAGGGTGAAGCATTAAAACTACCTATCTAGTCAAGTTTAAATGAGGCCGGAAGCAACGAACAACAATTCTGGTAAATCCCCATATGCATATATTAGTTTTGGTGTTGTTCAGCCCTAAACCAAATTTTATAGTTGTTAAACATGCAAAGTGATGCCACCATGTTAAACTAGGCAAAATTCTACCCCATTTACATATAAAGTTTATTAGACACCGAGCTACGGTTATTTAGTTATGATTTAAACCGTTTTAGCAAGTCCATAGAGCAAATTTAAACAAACATCATTTTAAACATGTCAAACATGATTGAAAGTTGGATATAATTAAACTAGATAAAATTCTAAGCAACTTTCATATACAAAGTTTTTACATGTGATGCTTAGTTTGTGAGTAATGAAATGCATGAAGTTTAGGGGCTGAACTGCAAAACTGTTGTCTCAGGATAAATAGGAAAAACGCAGATCAGGAAAAAAACAACACTGGGCCGAAACTGGATGGGCTGGGGTTCTCACCGGGGGGGGGGGGGGGGGGGGGGGGGGGGGGGGGGGGGGGGGGGGGGGGGGGGGGGGGGGGGGGGGGGGGGGGGGGGGGGGGGGGGGGGGGGGGGGGGGGGGGGGGGGGGGGGGGGGGGGGGGGGGGGGGGGGGGGGGGGGGGGGGGGGGGGGGGGGGGGGGGGGGGGGGGGGGGGGGGGGGGGGGGGGGGGGGGGGGGGGGGGGGGGGGGGGGGGGGGGGGGGGGGGGGGGGGGGGGGGGGGGGGGGGGGGGGGGGGGGGGGGGGGGGGGGGGGGGGGGGGGGGGGGGGGGGGGGGGGGGGGGGGGGGGGGGGGGGGGGGGGGGGGGGGGGGGGGGGGGGGGGGGGGGGGGGGGGGGGGGGGGGGGGGGGGGGGGGGGGGGGGGGGGGGGGGGGGGGGGGGGGGGGGGGGGGGGGGGGGGGGGGGGGGGGGGGGGGGGGGGGGGGGGGGGGGGGGGGGGGGGGGGGGGGGGGGGGGGGGGGGGGGGGGGGGGGGGGGGGGGGGGGGGGGGGGGGGGGGGGGGGGGGGGGGGGGGGGGGGGGGGGGGGGGGGGGGGGGGGGGGGGGGGGGGGGGGGGGGGGGGGGGGGGGGGGGGGGGGGGGGGGGGGGGGGGGGGGGGGGGGGGGGGGGGGGGGGGGGGGGGGGGGGGGGGGGGGGGGGGGGGGGGGGGGGGGGGGGGGGGGGGGGGGGGGGGGGGGGGGGGGGGGGGGGGGGGGGGGGGGGGGGGGGGGGGGGGGGGGGGGGGGGGGGGGGGGGGGGGGGGGGGGGGGGGGGGGGGGGGGGGGGGGGGGGGGGGGGGGGGGGGGGGGGGGGGGGGGGGGGGGGGGGGGGGGGGGGGGGGGGGGGGGGGGGGGGGGGGGGGGGGGGGGGGGGGGGGGGGGGGGGGGGGGGGGGGGGGGGGGGGGGGGGGGGGGGGGGGGGGGGGGGGGGGGGGGGGGGGGGGGGGGGGGGGGGGGGGGGGGGGGGGGGGGGGGGGGGGGGGGGGGGGGGGGGGGGGGGGGGGGGGGGGGGGGGGGGGGGGGGGGGGGGGGGGGGGGGGGGGGGGGGGGGGGGGGGGGGGGGGGGGGGGGGGGGGGGGGGGGGGGGGGGGGGGGGGGGGGGGGGGGGGGGGGGGGGGGGGGGGGGGGGGGGGGGGGGGGGGGGGGGGGGGGGGGGGGGGGGGGGGGGGGGGGGGGGGGGGGGGGGGGGGGGGGGGGGGGGGGGGGGGGGGGGGGGGGGGGGGGGGGGGGGGGGGGGGGGGGGGGGGGGGGGGGGGGGGGGGGGGGGGGGGGGGGGGGGGGGGGGGGGGGGGGGGGGGGGGGGGGGGGGGGGGGGGGGGGGGGGGGGGGGGGGGGGGGGGGGGGGGGGGGGGGGGGGGGGGGGGGGGGGGGGGGGGGGGGGGGGGGGGGGGGGGGGGGGGGGGGGGGGGGGGGGGGGGGGGGGGGGGGGGGGGGGGGGGGGGGGGGGGGGGGGGGGGGGGGGGGGGGGGGGGGGGGGGGGGGGGGGGGGGGGGGGGGGGGGGGGGGGGGGGGGGGGGGGGGGGGGGGGGGGGGGGGGGGGGGGGGGGGGGGGGGGGGGGGGGGGGGGGGGGGGGGGGGGGGGGGGGGGGGGGGGGGGGGGGGGGGGGGGGGGGGGGGGGGGGGGGGGGGGGGGGGGGGGGGGGGGGGGGGGGGGGGGGGGGGGGGGGGGGGGGGGGGGGGGGGGGGGGGGGGGGGGGGGGGGGGGGGGGGGGGGGGGGGGGGGGGGGGGGGGGGGGGGGGGGGGGGGGGGGGGGGGGGGGGGGGGGGGGGGGGGGGGGGGGGGGGGGGGGGGGGGGGGGGGGGGGGGGGGGGGGGGGGGGGGGGGGGGGGGGGGGGGGGGGGGGGGGGGGGGGGGGGGGGGGGGGGGGGGGGGGGGGGGGGGGGGGGGGGGGGGGGGGGGGGGGGGGGGGGGGGGGGGGGGGGGGGGGGGGGGGGGGGGGGGGGGGGGGGGGGGGGGGGGGGGGGGGGGGGGGGGGGGGGGGGGGGGGGGGGGGGGGGGGGGGGGGGGGGGGGGGGGGGGGGGGGGGGGGGGGGGGGGGGGGGGGGGGGGGGGGGGGGGGGGGGGGGGGGGGGGGGGGGGGGGGGGGGGGGGGGGGGGGGGGGGGGGGGGGGGGGGGGGGGGGGGGGGGGGGGGGGGGGGGGGGGGGGGGGGGGGGGGGGGGGGGGGGGGGGGGGGGGGGGGGGGGGGGGGGGGGGGGGGGGGGGGGGGGGGGGGGGGGGGGGGGGGGGGGGGGGGGGGGGGGGGGGGGGGGGGGGGGGGGGGGGGGGGGGGGGGGGGGGGGGGGGGGGGGGGGGGGGGGGGGGGGGGGGGGGGGGGGGGGGGGGGGGGGGGGGGGGGGGGGGGGGGGGGGGGGGGGGGGGGGGGGGGGGGGGGGGGGGGGGGGGGGGGGGGGGGGGGGGGGGGGGGGGGGGGGGGGGGGGGGGGGGGGGGGGGGGGGGGGGGGGGGGGGGGGGGGGGGGGGGGGGGGGGGGGGGGGGGGGGGGGGGGGGGGGGGGGGGGGGGGGGGGGGGGGGGGGGGGGGGGGGGGGGGGGGGGGGGGGGGGGGGGGGGGGGGGGGGGGGGGGGGGGGGGGGGGGGGGGGGGGGGGGGGGGGGGGGGGGGGGGGGGGGGGGGGGGGGGGGGGGGGGGGGGGGGGGGGGGGGGGGGGGGGGGGGGGGGGGGGGGGGGGGGGGGGGGGGGGGGGGGGGGGGGGGGGGGGGGGGGGGGGGGGGGGGGGGGGGGGGGGGGGGGGGGGGGGGGGGGGGGGGGGGGGGGGGGGGGGGGGGGGGGGGGGGGGGGGGGGGGGGGGGGGGGGGGGGGGGGGGGGGGGGGGGGGGGGGGGGGGGGGGGGGGGGGGGGGGGGGGGGGGGGGGGGGGGGGGGGGGGGGGGGGGGGGGGGGGGGGGGGGGGGGGGGGGGGGGGGGGGGGGGGGGGGGGGGGGGGGGGGGGGGGGGGGGGGGGGGGGGGGGGGGGGGGGGGGGGGGGGGGGGGGGGGGGGGGGGGGGGGGGGGGGGGGGGGGGGGGGGGGGGGGGGGGGGGGGGGGGGGGGGGGGGGGGGGGGGGGGGGGGGGGGGGGGGGGGGGGGGGGGGGGGGGGGGGGGGGGGGGGGGGGGGGGGGGGGGGGGGGGGGGGGGGGGGGGGGGGGGGGGGGGGGGGGGGGGGGGGGGGGGGGGGGGGGGGGGGGGGGGGGGGGGGGGGGGGGGGGGGGGGGGGGGGGGGGGGGGGGGGGGGGGGGGGGGGGGGGGGGGGGGGGGGGGGGGGGGGGGGGGGGGGGGGGGGGGGGGGGGGGGGGGGGGGGGGGGGGGGGGGGGGGGGGGGGGGGGGGGGGGGGGGGGGGGGGGGGGGGGGGGGGGGGGGGGGGGGGGGGGGGGGGGGGGGGGGGGGGGGGGGGGGGGGGGGGGGGGGGGGGGGGGGGGGGGGGGGGGGGGGGGGGGGGGGGGGGGGGGGGGGGGGGGGGGGGGGGGGGGGGGGGGGGGGGGGGGGGGGGGGGGGGGGGGGGGGGGGGGGGGGGGGGGGGGGGGGGGGGGGGGGGGGGGGGGGGGGGGGGGGGGGGGGGGGGGGGGGGGGGGGGGGGGGGGGGGGGGGGGGGGGGGGGGGGGGGGGGGGGGGGGGGGGGGGGGGGGGGGGGGGGGGGGGGGGGGGGGGGGGGGGGGGGGGGGGGGGGGGGGGGGGGGGGGGGGGGGGGGGGGGGGGGGGGGGGGGGGGGGGGGGGGGGGGGGGGGGGGGGGGGGGGGGGGGGGGGGGGGGGGGGGGGGGGGGGGGGGGGGGGGGGGGGGGGGGGGGGGGGGGGGGGGGGGGGGGGGGGGGGGGGGGGGGGGGGGGGGGGGGGGGGGGGGGGGGGGGGGGGGGGGGGGGGGGGGGGGGGGGGGGGGGGGGGGGGGGGGGGGGGGGGGGGGGGGGGGGGGGGGGGGGGGGGGGGGGGGGGGGGGGGGGGGGGGGGGGGGGGGGGGGGGGGGGGGGGGGGGGGGGGGGGGGGGGGGGGGGGGGGGGGGGGGGGGGGGGGGGGGGGGGGGGGGGGGGGGGGGGGGGGGGGGGGGGGGGGGGGGGGGGGGGGGGGGGGGGGGGGGGGGGGGGGGGGGGGGGGGGGGGGGGGGGGGGGGGGGGGGGGGGGGGGGGGGGGGGGGGGGGGGGGGGGGGGGGGGGGGGGGGGGGGGGGGGGGGGGGGGGGGGGGGGGGGGGGGGGGGGGGGGGGGGGGGGGGGGGGGGGGGGGGGGGGGGGGGGGGGGGGGGGGGGGGGGGGGGGGGGGGGGGGGGGGGGGGGGGGGGGGGGGGGGGGGGGGGGGGGGGGGGGGGGGGGGGGGGGGGGGGGGGGGGGGGGGGGGGGGGGGGGGGGGGGGGGGGGGGGGGGGGGGGGGGGGGGGGGGGGGGGGGGGGGGGGGGGGGGGGGGGGGGGGGGGGGGGGGGGGGGGGGGGGGGGGGGGGGGGGGGGGGGGGGGGGGGGGGGGGGGGGGGGGGGGGGGGGGGGGGGGGGGGGGGGGGGGGGGGGGGGGGGGGGGGGGGGGGGGGGGGGGGGGGGGGGGGGGGGGGGGGGGGGGGGGGGGGGGGGGGGGGGGGGGGGGGGGGGGGGGGGGGGGGGGGGGGGGGGGGGGGGGGGGGGGGGGGGGGGGGGGGGGGGGGGGGGGGGGGGGGGGGGGGGGGGGGGGGGGGGGGGGGGGGGGGGGGGGGGGGGGGGGGGGGGGGGGGGGGGGGGGGGGGGGGGGGGGGGGGGGGGGGGGGGGGGGGGGGGGGGGGGGGGGGGGGGGGGGGGGGGGGGGGGGGGGGGGGGGGGGGGGGGGGGGGGGGGGGGGGGGGGGGGGGGGGGGGGGGGGGGGGGGGGGGGGGGGGGGGGGGGGGGGGGGGGGGGGGGGGGGGGGGGGGGGGGGGGGGGGGGGGGGGGGGGGGGGGGGGGGGGGGGGGGGGGGGGGGGGGGGGGGGGGGGGGGGGGGGGGGGGGGGGGGGGGGGGGGGGGGGGGGGGGGGGGGGGGGGGGGGGGGGGGGGGGGGGGGGGGGGGGGGGGGGGGGGGGGGGGGGGGGGGGGGGGGGGGGGGGGGGGGGGGGGGGGGGGGGGGGGGGGGGGGGGGGGGGGGGGGGGGGGGGGGGGGGGGGGGGGGGGGGGGGGGGGGGGGGGGGGGGGGGGGGGGGGGGGGGGGGGGGGGGGGGGGGGGGGGGGGGGGGGGGGGGGGGGGGGGGGGGGGGGGGGGGGGGGGGGGGGGGGGGGGGGGGGGGGGGGGGGGGGGGGGGGGGGGGGGGGGGGGGGGGGGGGGGGGGGGGGGGGGGGGGGGGGGGGGGGGGGGGGGGGGGGGGGGGGGGGGGGGGGGGGGGGGGGGGGGGGGGGGGGGGGGGGGGGGGGGGGGGGGGGGGGGGGGGGGGGGGGGGGGGGGGGGGGGGGGGGGGGGGGGGGGGGGGGGGGGGGGGGGGGGGGGGGGGGGGGGGGGGGGGGGGGGGGGGGGGGGGGGGGGGGGGGGGGGGGGGGGGGGGGGGGGGGGGGGGGGGGGGGGGGGGGGGGGGGGGGGGGGGGGGGGGGGGGGGGGGGGGGGGGGGGGGGGGGGGGGGGGGGGGGGGGGGGGGGGGGGGGGGGGGGGGGGGGGGGGGGGGGGGGGGGGGGGGGGGGGGGGGGGGGGGGGGGGGGGGGGGGGGGGGGGGGGGGGGGGGGGGGGGGGGGGGGGGGGGGGGGGGGGGGGGGGGGGGGGGGGGGGGGGGGGGGGGGGGGGGGGGGGGGGGGGGGGGGGGGGGGGGGGGGGGGGGGGGGGGGGGGGGGGGGGGGGGGGGGGGGGGGGGGGGGGGGGGGGGGGGGGGGGGGGGGGGGGGGGGGGGGGGGGGGGGGGGGGGGGGGGGGGGGGGGGGGGGGGGGGGGGGGGGGGGGGGGGGGGGGGGGGGGGGGGGGGGGGGGGGGGGGGGGGGGGGGGGGGGGGGGGGGGGGGGGGGGGGGGGGGGGGGGGGGGGGGGGGGGGGGGGGGGGGGGGGGGGGGGGGGGGGGGGGGGGGGGGGGGGGGGGGGGGGGGGGGGGGGGGGGGGGGGGGGGGGGGGGGGGGGGGGGGGGGGGGGGGGGGGGGGGGGGGGGGGGGGGGGGGGGGGGGGGGGGGGGGGGGGGGGGGGGGGGGGGGGGGGGGGGGGGGGGGGGGGGGGGGGGGGGGGGGGGGGGGGGGGGGGGGGGGGGGGGGGGGGGGGGGGGGGGGGGGGGGGGGGGGGGGGGGGGGGGGGGGGGGGGGGGGGGGGGGGGGGGGGGGGGGGGGGGGGGGGGGGGGGGGGGGGGGGGGGGGGGGGGGGGGGGGGGGGGGGGGGGGGGGGGGGGGGGGGGGGGGGGGGGGGGGGGGGGGGGGGGGGGGGGGGGGGGGGGGGGGGGGGGGGGGGGGGGGGGGGGGGGGGGGGGGGGGGGGGGGGGGGGGGGGGGGGGGGGGGGGGGGGGGGGGGGGGGGGGGGGGGGGGGGGGGGGGGGGGGGGGGGGGGGGGGGGGGGGGGGGGGGGGGGGGGGGGGGGGGGGGGGGGGGGGGGGGGGGGGGGGGGGGGGGGGGGGGGGGGGGGGGGGGGGGGGGGGGGGGGGGGGGGGGGGGGGGGGGGGGGGGGGGGGGGGGGGGGGGGGGGGGGGGGGGGGGGGGGGGGGGGGGGGGGGGGGGGGGGGGGGGGGGGGGGGGGGGGGGGGGGGGGGGGGGGGGGGGGGGGGGGGGGGGGGGGGGGGGGGGGGGGGGGGGGGGGGGGGGGGGGGGGGGGGGGGGGGGGGGGGGGGGGGGGGGGGGGGGGGGGGGGGGGGGGGGGGGGGGGGGGGGGGGGGGGGGGGGGGGGGGGGGGGGGGGGGGGGGGGGGGGGGGGGGGGGGGGGGGGGGGGGGGGGGGGGGGGGGGGGGGGGGGGGGGGGGGGGGGGGGGGGGGGGGGGGGGGGGGGGGGGGGGGGGGGGGGGGGGGGGGGGGGGGGGGGGGGGGGGGGGGGGGGGGGGGGGGGGGGGGGGGGGGGGGGGGGGGGGGGGGGGGGGGGGGGGGGGGGGGGGGGGGGGGGGGGGGGGGGGGGGGGGGGGGGGGGGGGGGGGGGGGGGGGGGGGGGGGGGGGGGGGGGGGGGGGGGGGGGGGGGGGGGGGGGGGGGGGGGGGGGGGGGGGGGGGGGGGGGGGGGGGGGGGGGGGGGGGGGGGGGGGGGGGGGGGGGGGGGGGGGGGGGGGGGGGGGGGGGGGGGGGGGGGGGGGGGGGGGGGGGGGGGGGGGGGGGGGGGGGGGGGGGGGGGGGGGGGGGGGGGGGGGGGGGGGGGGGGGGGGGGGGGGGGGGGGGGGGGGGGGGGGGGGGGGGGGGGGGGGGGGGGGGGGGGGGGGGGGGGGGGGGGGGGGGGGGGGGGGGGGGGGGGGGGGGGGGGGGGGGGGGGGGGGGGGGGGGGGGGGGGGGGGGGGGGGGGGGGGGGGGGGGGGGGGGGGGGGGGGGGGGGGGGGGGGGGGGGGGGGGGGGGGGGGGGGGGGGGGGGGGGGGGGGGGGGGGGGGGGGGGGGGGGGGGGGGGGGGGGGGGGGGGGGGGGGGGGGGGGGGGGGGGGGGGGGGGGGGGGGGGGGGGGGGGGGGGCTTACAATCGCCACTTCACACAAATACATGAATACAGCATTACAACATCCAAATACAATCAAGGCCCGACTACGGAACCAAAATGAAAGAAGAACCCCAAATGCGACAAGGTTCCCGATCGACCCCAACCGGGCTCCACTACTGATCGACTGAAACGAAACAACACAAAGGACAAGATCTTCATCGAGCTCCTCCTGAGCTCAGTTGCGTCACCGGCACGGTTCAACGGCACCTGCAAGCTGGTTTTGGAAGTATCTGTGAGTCACGGGGACTCAACAATCTCACGGGGGGGGGGGGGGGGGGGGGGGGGGGGGGGGGGGGGGGGGGGGGGGGGGGGGGGGGGGGGGGGGGGGGGGGGGGTGGCTAACATACGCAAATGAGAGCGAGAAGAGAAGGCAAAGCACGGTCGAACAACTATGATCAAGAAGTGATCCTAGAACAACCTACGCCAATCATAACTCCAACACCGTGTTCACTTCCCGGACTCCACCGAGAAGAGACCATCACGGTTACACACGCGGTTGGGGGGGGGGGGGGGGGGGGGGGGGGGGGGGGGGGGGGGGGGGGGGGGGGGGGGGGGGGGGGGGGGGGGGGGGGGGGGGGGGGGGGGGGGGGGGGGGGGGGGGGGGGGGGGGGGGGGGGGGGGGGGGGGGGGGGGGGGGGGGGGGGGGGGGGGGGGGGGGGGGGGGGGGGGGGGGGGGGGGGGGGGGGGGGGGGGGGGGGGGGGGGGGGGGGGGGGGGGGGGGGGGGGGGGGGGGGGGGGGGGGGGGGGGGGGGGGGGGGGGGGGGGGGGGGGGGGGGGGGGGGGGGGGGGGGGGGGGGGGGGGGGGGGGGGGGGGGGGGGGGGGGGGGGGGGGGGGGGGGGGGGGGGGCCCGCAGGCAGCTCAGTTCGGACCAACACTCAGAGGAGCACTGGCCCGGGGGGTTAAAATAAAGATGACCCTTGGGCAGGCCTACCCAAGGGAAAGAAAAGGCTAGGTGGCAAATGGTAAAACCAATGTTGGGCATTGCTGGAGGAGTTTTATTCAAGGCGAACTGCTAAGAGGTTCCCATTATAACCCAACCGCGTAAGGAACGCAAAATCCGGGAACATAACACCAATATGACGGAAACTAGGGCGGCAAGAGTGGAACAAAACACCAGGCATAAGGCCGAGTCTTCCACCCTTTACCAAGTATATAGATGCATTAATTAAATAAGATATATTGTGATATCCCAACAAGTAAACATGTTCCAACAGGGAACAACATCTCCATGTTCCAACAAGGAACAAACTTCAATCTTCACCTGCAACTAACAACACTATAAGAGGGGCTGAGCAAAGCGGTAACATAGCCAAACAACGGTTTGCTAGGACAAGGTGGGTTAGAGGCTTGGTTCAACAATATGGGAGGCATGATAAGCAAGCGGTAGGTATCGCAGCATAGGCATAGCAAAAGAGCGAGCAACTAGCAAGCAAAGATAGAAGTGATTTCGAGGCTATGGTCATCTTGCCTGAAATCCCGCAAGGAAAGTCCATGAATAAGACAAAAGGACGCAGTCGAACGGGTCCTCACAATCACGACGTTTCCGGAACCAACCCGAAGAAGCAACACCGGAAAGAAGCACACAACATAGTAAACAAACAACACATGGACATGGCATGATGCACAACCAAGTATGATGCATGTCTGGTTTAAATATGCATGGCATGGCAAAGTGCACAAGCAAATTCTACAAATTAAGTGGAGCTCAATATGCAACGAGTTGCATATTGACGGAACACCACATTAATTATTTAGTTCTCTCCCGGTTAGGTACCCAACAATATTAAATGTTGGTTAACATGGCAAGAGGTGAAGCATAACAAAACTATATCATCTAAACAACTTAAATGGAGCCGGATATAACAAATAACAAATCCGGTAAGTCCCCATATGCATTAGCAATTTTTAAAGCAACAACAAATTTTAACCATCTTAAAGTTGTTAACATGATGCGGATGACATGTTCAAGTTTATGCAATTTTTATTAAAAGTTGACAAGAGCATTAGGAAGCATTTGTCACCGTAGTAGAAAGAAAGGGGTGCCACGGCGACGATAACGAAACGGTGCCCATAACCGCGGGCACGGCTTCCGAAAGTTCAAAACCCTGCAGGGGTGTCCCAACTTAGCCCATCACAAGCTCTCACGGTCAACGAAGGACATGCCTTCTAGCGGGAAGACCCGATCAGACTCGGAATCCCGGTTACAAGACATTTCGACAAAGGTAAAACAAGACCAGCAACACCGCCAGAATGTGCCGACAAATCCTGATAGGAGCTACACATATCTCGTTCTCAGGGCACACTCAGATGAGACTAGCTACGAGTAAAACCGGGGGGGGGGGGGGGGGGGGGGGGGGGGGGGGGGGGGGGGGGGGGGGGGGGGGGGGGGGGGGGGGGGGGGGGGGGGGGGGGGGGGGGGGGGGGGGGGGGGGGGGGGGGGGGGGGGGGGGGGGGGGGGGGGGGGGGGGGGGGGGGGGGGGGGGGGGGGGGGGGGGGGGGGGGGGGGGGGGGGGGGGGGGGGGGGGGGGGGGGGGGGGGGGGGGGGGGGGGGGGGGGGGGGGGGGGGGGGGGGGGGGGGGGGGGGGGGGGGGGGGGGGGGGGGGGGGGGGGGGGGGGGGGGGGGGGGGGGGGGGGGGGGGGGGGGGGGGGGGGGGGGGGGGGGGGGGGGGGGGGGGGGGGGGGGGGGGGGGGGGGGGGGGGGGGGGGGGGGGGGGGGGGGGGGGGGGGGGGGGGGGGGGGGGGGGGGGGGGGGGGGGGGGGGGGGGGGGGGGGGGGGGGGGGGGGGGGGGGGGGGGGGGGGGGGGGGGGGGGGGGGGGGGGGGGGGGGGGGGGGGGGGGGGGGGGGGGGGGGGGGGGGGGGGGGGGGGGGGGGGGGGGGGGGGGGGGGGGGGGGGGGGGGGGGGGGGGGGGGGGGGGGGGGGGGGGGGGGGGGGGGGGGGGGGGGGGGGGGGGGGGGGGGGGGGGGGGGGGGGGGGGGGGGGGGGGGGGGGGGGGGGGGGGGGGGGGGGGGGGGGGGGGGGGGGGGGGGGGGGGGGGGGGGGGGGGGGGGGGGGGGGGGGGGGGGGGGGGGGGGGGGGGGGGGGGGGGGGGGGGGGGGGGGGGGGGGGGGGGGGGGGGGGGGGGGGGGGGGGGGGGGGGGGGGGGGGGGGGGGGGGGGGGGGGGGGGGGGGGGGGGGGGGGGGGGGGGGGGGGGGGGGGGGGGGGGGGGGGGGGGGGGGGGGGGGGGGGGGGGGGGGGGGGGGGGGGGGGGGGGGGGGGGGGGGGGGGGGGGGGGGGGGGGGGGGGGGGGGGGGGGGGGGGGGGGGGGGGGGGGGGGGGGGGGGGGGGGGGGGGGGGGGGGGGGGGGGGGGGGGGGGGGGGGGGGGGGGGGGGGGGGGGGGGGGGGGGGGGGGGGGGGGGGGGGGGGGGGGGGGGGGGGGGGGGGGGGGGGGGGGGGGGGGGGGGGGGGGGGGGGGGGGGGGGGGGGGGGGGGGGGGGGGGGGGGGGGGGGGGGGGGGGGGGGGGGGGGGGGGGGGGGGGGGGGGGGGGGGGGGGGGGGGGGGGGGGGGGGGGGGGGGGGGGGGGGGGGGGGGGGGGGGGGGGGGGGGGGGGGGGGGGGGGGGGGGGGGGGGGGGGGGGGGGGGGGGGGGGGGGGGGGGGGGGGGGGGGGGGGGGGAGAGGAACTCTCAATGAAAGCACCAATGTCGGTGTCAAAACCGGCGGATCTCGTGTAGGGGGTCCCGAACTGTGCGTCTAAGGTGGATGGTAACAGGAGGCAGGGAACACGATGTTTTACCCAGGTTCGGGCCCTCTTGATGGAGGTAAAACCCTACGTCCTGCTTGATTTATTCTTGATGATATGAGTATTACAAGAGTTGATCTACCACGAGATCGGAGAGGCTAAACCCTAGAAGCTAGCCTATGGTATGATTGGCTGTTGTCCTACGGACTAAAACCCTCCGGTTTATATAGACAACGGAGGGGGCTAGGGTTACACAAGCTCGGTTACAAAGGAGGAGATATACATATCTGTATTGCCTAGCTTTCCTTCCACGCCAAGTAGAGTCCCGGTGCTTCCTCCTCCAGTCGGGGTAGCAACCTGCACTTTGGGTAACTCTTGGAGGGGCGTTCGAGTTTGTATTCCTCGGTCTCCATGACTTCAGTCCATCTGTCAGCTAGCAAATCTTTATCAGCTTGAAGCTGCTGCTGCTTTTTCTTAAGGCTATATGTCGTGGCTATAAGCCGGCGCTTGAAGTGCTCTTGTTCGACGGGATCCTCAGGCACGACGAATTCGTAATCGTCGAGGCTTGTCTCGTCTTCGGAGGGAGGCATGTGATTATCATCCTCCGCCTCTCCATCTGCCGCTCTCTCCTCCTGCCCTAAATCTTGCTAGAGGGGATTGTTGTTGTCTTCGGCACTGTCCAGAGTGCTATTATCTCTGGTGCCAGTATCACCACTTTTGCCTTGGCGGGACTTAGAGCGGTGCCGCTGACGCCGGCGCTTGGGTTGCTTCTTGGAGGGGTCATCCTCTGTTGTCTCGTCGCCATTGCCTTCTTTGGGTGTGTCCACCATGTATATATCGTATGATGAGGTGGCTGTCCAGTGCCCTGTGGGCAATGGTTCCTCTTCGTCTCCCGCATCATCGTCCATACCGTCGATGTCTTCGGAGTCGAAGTCGAGCATGTTGGTTAAGTCGTCGACAGTGGCTACTAAGTGGGTGGTGGGTGGGCGGCAAATTTATTCGTCATCCGCATCCCAATCCTGTCGGACATAGTTCGGCTAGGATCCTCCTGACAAGGAGAGAGACCTTAATGAGTTCAGTATGTCGCCGAAGGGCGGGTGCTGAAAAATATCCGCGGAGGTAAACTCCATGATCCGTGCCCAATTGGATTCGATAGGAACGGGCGCAGGAGGTTTGGAGCCCGTGGCCGGAGAAGGATCCGGCAGTTTGGCAACACGGCTCTCGTGAAGGGTAAGGTCGATATTCGGCTCGATCACTGTAGAGGATACGACCTCCGTGGCGGGGTCTATCCACCCATCCCTGGATGGCAAAACTGGCTCCGAATTGAGGCTCGGAGCGGCTGCCGGTGCGATCTCCTGAATACGGTCTGATGGTAGAGCTAAATTGTACTTATCGTGACCGCGTGGCGCACCAGGCAGGGGCTCGAATCCATCGAAGATCAAGTCTCCGCGGATATTGGCCGTGTAATTTAAGCTTCCAAACCTGGCCTGGTGGCCAGGGGTGTAACTTTCGATCTGCTCCAGATGGCCAAGCGAGTTGGCCCGCAGTGTGAAGCTGCCGAACACAAAGATCTATCCGAGGAGAAAAGTCTCACCCTGGACTGCATCGCTATCGATGATAGTAGGAGCCATCGGGGGGGGGGGGGGGGGGGGGGGGGGGGGGGGGGGGGGGGGGGGGGGGGGGGGGGGGGGGGGGGGGGGGGGGGGGGGGGGGGGGGGGGGGGGGGGGGGGGGGGGGGGGGGGGGGGGGGGGGGGGGGGGGGGGGGGGGGGGGGGGGGGGGGGGGGGGGGGGGGGGGGGGGGGGGGGGGGGGGGGGGGGGGGGGGGGGGGGGGGGGGGGGGGGGGGGGGGGGGGGGGGGGGGGGGGGGGGGGGGGGGGGGGGGGGGGGGGGGGGGGGGGGGGGGGGGGGGGGGGGGGGGGGGGGGGGGGGGGGGGGGGGGGGGGGGGGGGGGGGGGGGGGGGGGGGGGGGGGGGGGGGGGGGGGGGGGGGGGGGGGGGGGGGGGGGGGGGGGGGGGGGGGGGGGGGGGGGGGGGGGGGGGGGGGGGGGGGGGGGGGGGGGGGGGGGGGGGGGGGGGGGGGGGGGGGGGGGGGGGGGGGGGGGGGGGGGGGGGGGGGGGGGGGGGGGGGGGGGGGGGGGGGGGGGGGGGGGGGGGGGGGGGGGGGGGGGGGGGGGGGGGGGGGGGGGGGGGGGGGGGGGGGGGGGGGGGGGGGGGGGGGGGGGGGGGGGGGGGGGGGGGGGGGGGGGGGGGGGGGGGGGGGGGGGGGGGGGGGGGGGGGGGGGGGGGGGGGGGGGGGGGGGGGGGGGGGGGGGGGGGGGGGGGGGGGGGGGGGGGGGGGGGGGGGGGGGGGGGGGGGGGGGGGGGGGGGGGGGGGGGGGGGGGGGGGGGGGGGGGGGGGGGGGGGGGGGGGGGGGGGGGGGGGGGGGGGGGGGGGGGGGGGGGGGGGGGGGGGGGGGCTACTATCTCAGAGTCAAGTCCATATTTAGTGCTAAATTCACGAAAAGCATTGGTATCCATAAAAGATTTAACACAATAAAACTTAAGGTTTATACCTGACTCCTTACCTTCGTCGAGCTCCCAATCTTCAGAGTTGTGTTTAATTCTTTCCAATAAATCCCATTTGAATTCAATAGTCTTCTTCATGAAAGAACCAGTACAAGAAGTATCAAGCATGGATTGATCATTACGAGAAATCCAAGCATACATTTTTTGAATAATAATTTATTTTTAGAGCTCATGATTGATCATTGACTTAATCCTCCCCCAAGCATGAACGATACTTTCTCCTTCACGAGGCCAAAAATTATAAATATAATTCCGATCACGATGAACCAGATGCATAGGATAAAACTTCTGATGAAATTCCAATTTCAATCGATTGTAGTTCCAAGTCCCAGTATCATCGCATAGCCTATACCATGTCAATGCCTTCTCCTTCAAAGATAAAGGGAAGACCTTCTTCTTGACTTCAATCTCGGGCAAACCTGCAAGCTTAAATAATCCACATAGATTAGATGCATATTAGGATGTAATGTTCCATCTCCTGCATAAGGATTAGCTAGCAGTTTCTCTGTCATACCCAAAGGAATTTCAAAATAAATATTTTTAGTAGGTTCAGTAGGTTGAGGGGCAACTCTTTGCTCTTCCGGTCGGGGTGAAGATACCACGAACAAACCCCTCATTGTCAAGGGTTTGTCTACGAAATTTGGAGAAATTAAACTCCTGAGACACATCCCCAAAACTTACATTGACAGTTTCTTTCTCGCAATCTATTTTAGCATTAACAGTGTTCAAGAAAGGTCTACCAAATATAATGGGACAAAAATCATCTTGTGGGGAACCAAGAACAAGAAAATCAGTAGGGTACTTTATTTTCCCACACAAGACTTCAACATCTCTAACAATCCGAATTGGTGAAATAGTATCTCTATTGGCAAGCTTAATAGTGACATCAATATCTTCTATTTCAGCTGGTGCAATATCATTCATAATTTCTTGATATAAAGTAAAAGGAATTGCACTTACACTACCACCCAAATCACATAAGCCATGATAACAATGATCTCCTATTTTAACAGAAACAACAGGCATGCCAACAACATGTCTATGTTTATCTTTATCATTGGGTCTAGCAATTCTAGCAGCTCCTTCATAGAAATAAATAACATGCCCATCAATATTATCGACCAAGAGATCTTTAACCATAGCAATACTAGATTCAACTTTAATTTTTCAAGGGGGTGTAGGTGTTCTAGTATAACTCTTACGAACCACAACTGAAGCTTTGGCATGTTCCTGTATTCTAACAAGGAAAGGTGGTTTCTCAATATAAGCAGTAGGAACAATAGGATCAACATTATAAGTAATAGTTTCCTCTTCAGCTTTAATAGGTTCTACTATTTTCACTTCAATGGGAGGATGATATTTAAACC
>JAAAWM010008919.1:0-17858 GCA_036873465.1 Thinopyrum obtusiflorum
TCTCTTCCATCATGTGTGGGCAACGAACACTGCATTGTATAGAAAGAAAGTGTAATTTCCAGCTTTTACATAGGTTTCGATCTTTTACATGGAATACAATCTGCCTACTTGCTTTGTGTCGCACTACCAACACTCCACCCTTGAAGCTAAACATTATACCACTCATAATTCCTTAGTTTATTTGTTCAAATACGAATTTCATATGATTCCAATGTTCCTACTTCAGTTTTGAAATGTGTGTCTGCCTGTTATAGAGACATAAGGGGTTTGTATTTCTGTGTGTGGTCTGGTCAGCACGGTTGGGGGGTGAACTTTGCATATGCAGGGGTTTATAGGGAGACACTCTTTGAGTTGAATCCGCAATGCATTCCATAGATAATCTGACTACTTTTTATGTTTTCATGAATCTCAGATTCTGAACAGCATCATAATGATTATGAGCTTGCGTGCATGAAAAGAATAAAGCAGAACAATGCCATGGCTGTCAAACTTGGCATTAAGGGACTGAAATCAAGTCTGGATGCAATGCAATGCAAACGCTCTCCACCTACAGATTCATGCTCAGAATATGATCCTAACAGTGATTCTGAGCTAGAGGGAGACCTAAGTCAATGTAGCTCCCAAGTGAAGGAGTCAGAGGAAGATGCCCTATCTTATTCACCCATCAAGGTGCTTTCTCTAACTTTCCAAGGTTATATTTGTCGCACATATCTTGCAACTGATGCTTTGCATTGCTTCTACTTTGTTGAACTGCCATTAGCTTAGTTTACACATCGTGTATGTGAATACGCCCTGCCTATCCATTTTCAGTACATATTCCATCTGTCATCATACCATATTTATCCATTCAAATGCTGTTCTTGTGTATCAGACGTTCAAAAGGAAGAGGGTGATTGCTGATCGTCGAGGAGCACAAGCAAAGTATTTGGAAAAGGTAGTGGCACCTGATAAATCAAATGGGGGGGGGGGGGGGGGGGGGGGGGGGGGGGGGGGGGGGGGGGGGGGGGGGGGGGGGGGGGGGGGGGGGGGGGGGGGGGGGGGGGGGGGGGGGGGGGGGGGGGGGGGGGGGGGGGGGGGGGGGGGGGGGGGGGGGGGGGGGGGGGGGGGGGGGGGGGGGGGGGGGGGGGGGGGGGGGGGGGGGGGGGGGGGGGGGGGGGGGGGGGGGGGGGGGGGGGGGGGGGGGGGGGGGGGGGGGGGGGGGGGGGGGGGGGGGGGGGGGGGGGGGGGGGGGGGGGGGGGGGGGGGGGGGGGGGGGGGGGGGGGGGGGGGGGGGGGGGGGGGGGGGGGGGGGGGGGGGGGGGGGGGGGGGGGGGGGGGGGGGGGGGGGGGGGGGGGGGGGGGGGGGGGGGGGGGGGGGGGGGGGGGGGGGGGGGGGGGGGGGGGGGGGGGGGGGGGGGGGGGGGGGGGGGGGGGGGGGGGGGGGGGGGGGGGGGGGGGGGGGGGGGGGGGGGGGGGGGGGGGGGGGGGGGGGGGGGGGGGGGGGGGGGGGGGGGGGGGGGGGGGGGGGGGGGGGGGGGGGGGGGGGGGGGGGGGGGGGGGGGGGGGGGGGGGGGGGGGGGGGGGGGGGGGGGGGGGGGGGGGGGGGGGGGGGGGGGGGGGGGGGGGGGGGGGGGGGGGGGGGGGGGGGGGGGGGGGGGGGGGGGGGGGGGGGGGGGGGGGGGGGGGGGGGGGGGGGGGGGGGGGGGGGGGGGGGGGGGGGGGGGGGGGGGGGGGGGGGGGGGGGGGGGGGGGGGGGGGGGGGGGGGGGGGGGGGGGGGGGGGGGGGGGGGGGGGGGGGGGGGGGGGGGGGGGGGGGGGGGGGGGGGGGGGGGGGGGGGGGGGGGGGGGGGGGGGGGGGGGGGGGGGGGGGGGGGGGGGGGGGGGGGGGGGGGGGGGGGGGGGGGGGGGGGGGGGGGGGGGGGGGGGGGGGGGGGGGGGGGGGGGGGGGGGGGGGGGGGGGGGGGGGGGGGGGGGGGGGGGGGGGGGGGGGGGGGGGGGGGGGGGGGGGGGGGGGGGGGGGGGGGGGGGGGGGGGGGGGGGGGGGGGGGGGGGGGGGGGGGGGGGGGGGGGGGGGGGGGGGGGGGGGGGGGGGGGGGGGGGGGGGGGGGGGGGGGGGGGGGGGGGGGGGGGGGGGGGGGGGGGGGGGGGGGGGGGGGGGGGGGGGGGGGGGGGGGGGGGGGGGGGGGGGGGGGGGGGGGGGGGGGGGGGGGGGGGGGGGGGGGGGGGGGGGGGGGGGGGGGGGGGGGGGGGGGGGGGGGGGGGGGGGGGGGGGGGGGGGGGGGGGGGGGGGGGGGGGGGGGGGGGGGGGGGGGGGGGGGGGGGGGGGGGGGGGGGGGGGGGGGGGGGGGGGGGGGGGGGGGGGGGGGGGGGGGGGGGGGGGGGGGGGGGGGGGGGGGGGGGGGGGGGGGGGGGGGGGGGGGGGGGGGGGGGGGGGGGGGGGGGGGGGGGGGGGGGGGGGGGGGGGGGGGGGGGGGGGGGGGGGGGGGGGGGGGGGGGGGGGGGGGGGGGGGGGGGGGGGGGGGGGGGGGGGGGGGGGGGGGGGGGGGGGGGGGGGGGGGGGGGGGGGGGGGGGGGGGGGGGGGGGGGGGGGGGGGGGGGGGGGGGGGGGGGGGGGGGGGGGGGGGGGGGGGGGGGGGGGGGGGGGGGGGGGGGGGGGGGGGGGGGGGGGGGGGGGGGGGGGGGGGGGGGGGGGGGGGGGGGGGGGGGGGGGGGGGGGGGGGGGGGGGGGGGGGGGGGGGGGGGGGGGGGGGGGGGGGGGGGGGGGGGGGGGGGGGGGGGGGGGGGGGGGGGGGGGGGGGGGGGGGGGGGGGGGGGGGGGGGGGGGGGGGGGGGGGGGGGGGGGGGGGGGGGGGGGGGGGGGGGGGGGGGGGGGGGGGGGGGGGGGGGGGGGGGGGGGGGGGGGGGGGGGGGGGGGGGGGGGGGGGGGGGGGGGGGGGGGGGGGGGGGGGGGGGGGGGGGGGGGGGGGGGGGGGGGGGGGGGGGGGGGGGGGGGGGGGGGGGGGGGGGGGGGGGGGGGGGGGGGGGGGGGGGGGGGGGGGGGGGGGGGGGGGGGGGGGGGGGGGGGGGGGGGGGGGGGGGGGGGGGGGGGGGGGGGGGGGGGGGGGGGGGGGGGGGGGGGGGGGGGGGGGGGGGGGGGGGGGGGGGGGGGGGGGGGGGGGGGGGGGGGGGGGGGGGGGGGGGGGGGGGGGGGGGGGGGGGGGGGGGGGGGGGGGGGGGGGGGGGGGGGGGGGGGGGGGGGGGGGGGGGGGGGGGGGGGGGGGGGGGGGGGGGGGGGGGGGGGGGGGGGGGGGGGGGGGGGGGGGGGGGGGGGGGGGGGGGGGGGGGGGGGGGGGGGGGGGGGGGGGGGGGGGGGGGGGGGGGGGGGGGGGGGGGGGGGGGGGGGGGGGGGGGGGGGGGGGGGGGGGGGGGGGGGGGGGGGGGGGGGGGGGGGGGGGGGGGGGGGGGGGGGGGGGGGGGGGGGGGGGGGGGGGGGGGGGGGGGGGGGGGGGGGGGGGGGGGTCCTATCTCTAAGAAAGATTGCGGAGAACACCCATGAGAACCTCATCGCTAAACAGCTACACCTGGAAGCTATGACCGACATGCTAGGACGGTCTCACAGCCTTGCTCAGCAGCTTGCGCAGCAGTTCCCGCGCAAGGCTAACCTTTCTTGAACTGTCTTGGAAGTGGTCTCGGTTCAGTATTATTTTGTTACGCTGCAATGGTGCCCAGTTTTTGTAATCTGCTTCTTCGTTGCGCATTATGATCACTGGTGGCGAACTTCGATGCCCAGTGGATGTAATATACCATAAATCCTTTATTGTATAGTGTAGGTTTATTCTTAGTTACTATGCCGTAATTTCTTTATTGTATAGAGTAGGTTTGTTCTTAATTCCTACTAGTTACTGCCATCATTCACTATCTGAAAAAAAATCAGATGTAGTCGACCGAGCCGAAACATTCGCCTCTAACAGGCCTGGTGTTTAGCGGGCCATAATTGGGCCGGCCTGCATCTTTCTTGGGCCCGAATCATTGGGGCCTTCACACTTTGTGCGAGGCCCACAACTTACACCGGCCTATATTTTAGTTGGGCCTTTTGTGGACCCAGCGCTTAGTTTGGCCCAGGTAGCGTTGGGCCATTAACAGGCTAAATATTGTACTGGCCTGTTACGGCCCAGATGAAACCATGGGCCTTTAGTAGGCCGAAATGCATATTGGGCCTCAATTTTCACTAGTCGTCGACGGGCCTTCAACAGGCTAAAATGTAGACCGGGCCTTTTTGGGCCCAGTTATATCACGGGCAGTTACCAGGCCGAAACATATCTCGGGCCTTAGTTGGCCCACTGATATCATGGGCCTTTAAGAGGCCGAAAGCTTAGTACAAACATCAACGGGCCAAATTATGCGACAGGCCTTTAACACGCCCAAAGTCACGTTGGGCTTAACTGTTGCCACCTTTATCACGGGCCGTTAGTGGGCCCGATGTCCCGTCGGACCATATATGGCCCATGGGCAGCACGGGCCATTCCCTGGCCGAAAGTCACACCGGGCTGAAATGGGCCCATGTCTACATCGGGCCTCTAACAGGCCGAAAGTCACTGGGCTGTAATTCGGCCCAAATATTCGGCGAACAATTAACGGGCCAGATCTGGCTTCGGGCCGTAAATGGGCCCAAATATTCGGCGAACAATTAACGGTCTGGCTTCAGGCCGTAAATGGGCCTTTATTAAGCAGGCCGTTATTGGGCTGGCCCACTAGTACCTGAGTAAGTACTACGGGCCTTTGACTGGGCCGGACTTTTTAACCTATATGGGCCTCTGTTGGGCTGTGCCACGTGTCGACGTATCATAGGCGCTTTGGGTCCAATGAGTGGATGACATCTATCCCAACGGTGAGCCGACACGTGTTTCCTCCAGCCAATGATGATTTTACACGTGGAAAATCCCCATTGGTCGGGGCTGTTAACAGGTTATCGGATCCAAAACCGGACCCGATAGCTTAACAGCGGTCCGTTACGGTGGATGCCACGTGTCGGTCACCCTTGACGAAAGCACTTCTGTGACGCGCGATTTATCGTCATGGAAGTGGACACTTCCGTGATGATAATTTTGGTAATGTCATGGAACACTTCTACGACAGTACAGGTATGACTATCTTGATTCTGTCATAAATTTGTCATGGATGTACATGCATGACACACAACGTGACCTACTGTGACAAACACGTATCGTCACGGAAGTGTATTTTTTTTGTAGTGCATGGTGTTCTCAAACTTGGTGCGGTCACCCAGAGAGCACCCTAGGAAGGACGTCCTCCATCCAATGCCCAAGGGAAGGGGTTGGGGCTTGACTTGTTGTTGGAGTTCATGGCACTGGGTTGGAGGAAGAGTGAGAGACAGAGAGGTGGTGGGTAAGTGGTGACCGTCACGGTGGGTAAATAAAGGGGCACACGAGCATAGGTTTTAATGGTGATGTTGCAAGGTTCATAATGCAGATCCTAACCCGGCCTTTGAACCTCTTCATAATGCAGATTGACACGCGGAACAAGGGAAAAAAGGTGGTGGCATCAAAGGAGCAGGACAAGGGCAAGGACGTGGTGCCGCCCTTAGAGGTGACGCCAGTCCAGAGCCCGACCATGGACGACGACGTGCCAGAGGTGCCCCCCAGGGGCAAGCGCCGGAACTACGGGCACTACCATGAGGTGGGAGGGCCAACCACCTTCTGCAAGGTGATTATGGCCCCCAAGTTCAAGGCCATACCTATGACACTGGACTTCACGAAGCAGCTCCCGTCCGTGCCACAGGAGTTCAAGCTGAAGACGAACACCGACTGCTCCTGGAGGGTCACTGTCCGACTATTGAATAGCAGGGTCACCCTCGATCAGGGTTGGGCAACCTTCACTGTCGTTCGTCAGATCAAGATAGGCTACATGGTGACCTTCAAGCTGCTGACTCCCGACATGTTAAAGGTCATCGTCTTCAATGATGATGGCATTGAAGCGGTGACCAGGTGCGGGAGGCACGACGACGCCTTCGTCGTGAACGCCTAGGACAGCCCATCATATGCTCCAGCTGCTTTAGTTTAATATCGATCTATTTTTGCGTTTGAACTGATTTATTTATGTGTGGCACAATATTTATAACTGCTTACTACTATGTTCGGTTGTGTGTCTTTTTCCTGATGCCGCTATGTGCTGGTAACCTCACCACACCACCGAAGAGGTTATCAGACAACAGGCGTTGCATGCAAACAAACAACATGCTTATGTGTGAGTTCAGACAACGCAGGCAACCAAACAACATGCACTAAGCTATCCCCTAATGCGTAAGAACTAAATGCGGGCAACCAAACAGGTTGCACATGTTGGTTTAGAGGTTGCATTTGCTTACCAGCCTCATGTGAGCTAGGCTTGAGCTAGCTAGGCCCGACTGCTACGGCTGCCAAACACGCTCGTAGTTGTTTGGTTTGTGCTTGAAAATGAATATACCTGTCTGGTCTCGTTGTGTGATTAGCCTGGTGAAAATAAAAAGAAAAGAAAACGTCCAGGCAAAGTGATTAGCCCGGTCCAGGCGTTTGGTTTCCTTCGCCTGGACGCGCTGCAGACTCGCCTGGCACTGATTAAGGACACATGAGATACAATCAACTGTTTGAATAAAGTATTCTAATCACAAAAGGACAAAGCAGTTTCCAGGTAGAAACCAAACACACCGCTGCAACCAAAGAGATGCCATTTGATGCCTTGAATAGGAATTTTTCCACTGAGTTTAGGCTACTGGTTTCTTTCCTTTGAAATGTGAAGGATTGGATCCTATCCTATATAGAAATAGGAACCCATTCCTACGAAACAAAGGGATCCATAGGATTTTTTTCCTTTGAAAGTCATATCCTATGAAATTTCTACAAGATCCCTACAAACCAAAGGAGGCCTAAAGTGATTTTTTATGTCTAGTATTAAAGGGGATTTTTTTTACACCATGGTATTAAAGGGGAGTTTGTAAGAGACCAATCTTGTGAGAAAGCACCATACCTATCTATTCCCCTGGCGGCGACGTCTAGGGTTCTCTATTCCCCTGGTGGGGACATCTAGGGTTTTGGATTTCCTCGCAATCTTGAGCGGTGCCTTGGTGATCTACCCTCCCTGCGATTGGTCTCGAGCTGATGAAGGGGATAGCTGCCTATCTGCCCGACCTTGGACCTAGGTCAGAAGTGGGTGTGGTACTTAATGATGGCGCTGTCTGGGTCTTGGTCATGAGCAAACAGCGCTACGGCGTCACGAGGGTCGGGGGTGTGGATGTATTGATTGGCAAGCTGAACCTCCATGAAAGGGAGGAAGATGATCTTAAATCTAGGAGGAGCTCCCTGATGAAGTAGATGAAGCAAAGTTCATGGCGATCTCTAAGGTTCACATAGATAAACTGATGTCTACTACACAACTTATTCTTGTAGACTCGTGTTGGGCCTCCAAGCACAGAGTTTTGTAGGACAGTAGCAAATTTCTCTCAAGTGGATGACATAAGGTTTATCAATCTTTGGGGGGCGTAGGATGAAGATGGTCTCTCACTGGTACGCGTCAGTGCTATACAAACGGTTTTTAACCCCTTTCCGTGACGGCATTTGGAACCGTCGCCAAGTGAGTGTGGGCGATAGGGGGGTCCTTCCCACACGACCCAGAAATCGTTGGGGATAGGCCCTCCTGTGACACCAAATGAGCTCGTGTGCGATCGGGCGAGGCATCGAAACCCAATCATTTTCGTAGGTATGTACATCCCACACGGTGAATCCCAGAAAAACATTTTCGTAGGTACGTATATCACACACAGTCAATCCAAGGAATATGTTTCCGTTCTTATGTACATCCCACACAGTCAATCCAGGGAAAATGTTTCCGTTCTTATGTACATCCCACACAGTCAATCCAAGGAAAACGTTTCCGTTTGTATGTACATCCCACACAGTTTTATGTGTATGCTCGTGTGTGAAAGGTGTAACTATCACACACGCTCTGCCTTGGTTAACTGTTTGCTTTTATCAACTACATCACACACGATTTGATGAAGAGAACTGTGTGGCATTGGGCTATCTATCACAAGCGCTTTTACTGCTAGAACCGTTTGCAAAGGTCCATGACACATTTAGCAGGTTTATTAGTTTACAATTAATAATTCCAGTATTACGCAAATTCACATTTCATATTGAACAGCTGTTTACCAATTCCATATTAGGCACATAAATATATTATAACATCACAGTACGATAGCTACATGAAAACAACACAGTACAACATATAGCTAGTTCAACTTCATAAGAACAATATATTCATTTCCCTAATCGAGATCATCCAGGCTCGTCTTATCCACCTCTGCTTTCAGTTCAGTAAGAACTTGTTTTGCACTGGCCAACTGGGAAAGTGCCTCCTCCTTCGCCAACACCATCTTAGCAAAGTCTGATTTAAAAAATCTGAGCTCATTCTTCACCTTCCTCTTTTTATCCCGCATCTTCAAATATTCTTCAGCGTTGACAACACTTTCTCTAAGCCTACATTTGTTCTCTTCCTCATACATGCTCCAGAGCTTCGCTAGGCACATGCATCTTCAAAGACTGTGGCCACTCTTGATCAACCCACTCCAAGTAAGAACACTTCCGTTCATCCTATAATATTTAAAACTAGATCAGTAACAATTGTAGGGGAAATGGGTTTATAGCAACATAGAAAATCACCAATGCTTATTTTGAAAAACTGAAGAAACATGTTAATTATGACATATCTTCTCAAAAATATCAATGTGCAAATGAATTAATTGCTACTGAGACAACAACCAAATTCTGGAACATGAGAAGCTATAATTAACTACAACAACGCTACAAGTTCTTACTCATGTACAATAAATAACAAATAGAACATTTTATGAGAAAGGTAAATATAACTGCAACAGCATAGCGACAGTGTTTGGATGACAGCAAATTGATACTAACAGGTGTGTACATGCACAAATTTAGTAACATAAAACTAATAGCACTAAGGCCGTCCACTATGTATGCCAAAACTGGTGTAAAGACAACTGTTGCTACATCTCGCACCGGTGCCCTGCACTGGCGAGCCGATGCAGCAGAAAAAAATCAGGGATCCGGACTCCGGAGCACCTAGTTGCTCCGATGCCCATTTCCTTCGTGCCATAAAGATTTAGTATTTTACTGCTTGGCTGCTCGGATGTGTGGACCAAAGTTGGCTGCACAAACTACTGAAGTGGTGCCAAATAATTTTCTAATGGCACCGCTGGTGAGATGGCAACAATTTTAGATAACTGTGACATTGTCTTAGGATGCGTTTGGTTGAAGGTGTGGTATGAATGGGTTGGGACCATGACAGTGTCTGAATCACATCTAACAAATGATTTGTAACAATGAAAGAGGGTCTAACCTTCTCCGCACATGCCAGAAACTTCCTCCCACTATCCACAGATTCAAACGCAACTAGCTTCACGCATGGAGATTGATGGTGACAACAAGCAGATAGATCTTCAGCCACCCCACTCCATTCGTTGCCACTGATGGTCCTTGGGAGCTACAAGAGGAAGAAATGACTCAAATCGACCGCCGGGTAAAAATCCTTCATTCCAAGTCATAGCTCGAGAGAGAGAAGAGAGGCATATCCGGGTGGTGAAGGAGTCATCGCCGGAGGAGGAACCGCTGGAGAGGTCTTTGAAGAAGACCATGGCGACCCCAGCGGTAGGATGCGAGGCGGTGAGAGTGAGGAAGCAGCTATAGCTTAGGAAGGAAGGAAGGAAGGAAGGAGGAAACAGGGGAAATGTGACTTGTGGTCGGGGAGAAAAGGGGGTGGGGAAGGGGGCGGGGGTAGATATTTTGGCGGTAGGCCAAAATTTTGGAAATGTGGAGGGAAACTTTGCGCGCGGTGCCGCCGGGCCATTCACTTTGAACGATTGTGTGCATCACAAATGATTCTTCTGTTTTACACACATGGGATGAGTTTGGTAATTCAAATTTTGGTGGAAATTTCCCCGGGTACTGTCGGTGTCAAAACCAGCCGATCTCGGGTAGGGGGTCCCGAACTATGCGTTTGAGGATCGAAGGTAACAAGAGACAAAGGGGACACGATGTTTACCCAGGTTCGACCCCTCTTAATGGAGATAATACCCTACTTCCTGCTTGATTGACTTTGATGAGTATAGGGGTTACAAGAGTCGATCTACCTCAAGATCATAATGGCTAAACCCTAGCTATCTAGCCTATGTAAATTCTGATAGCCTCTACGGACTAAACCCTCCGGTTTATATAGACACTGGAGGGGCCTAGGGTTGTACAGAGTCGGTTTACAGAGAAAGGAAACTACACATCCGAATGTCAAGCTTGCCATCCACGCAAAGGAGAGTCCCATCCGGACACGGGGGAAGGCCTTTTGCCTTGTATCTTCACGGCCCACCAGTCCGGCCCATGTCACATAGCCCGGACACTCGAGGACCCCTTAATCTAGGACTCCCTCAGTAGCCCGTGAACCAGTCTTCAATGGCGATGTATTCGGCACGCATATTGTCTTCGGCATTGCAAGGCGGGGGGGGGGGGGGGGGGGGGGGGGGGGGGGGGGGGGGGGGGGGGGGGGGGGGGGGGGGGGGGGGGGGGGGGGGGGGGGGGGGGGGGGGGGGGGGGGGGGGGGGGGGGGGGGGGGGGGGGGGGGGGGGGGGGGGGGGGGGGGGGGGGGGGGGGGGGGGGGGGGGGGGGGGGGGGGGGGGGGGGGGGGGGGGGGGGGGGGGGGGGGGGGGGGGGGGGGGGGGGGGGGGGGGGGGGGGGGGGGGGGGGGGGGGGGGGGGGGGGGGGGGGGGGGGGGGGGGGGGGGGGGGGGGGGGGGGGGGGGGGGGGGGGGGGGGGGGGGGGGGGGGGGGGGGGGGGGGGGGGGGGGGGGGGGGGGGGGGGGGGGGGGGGGGGGGGGGGGGGGGGGGGGGGGGGGGGGGGGGGGGGGGGGGGGGGGGGGGGGGGGGGGGGGGGGGGGGGGGGGGGGGGGGGGGGGGGGGGGGGGGGGGGGGGGGGGGGGGGGGGGGGGGGGGGGGGGGGGGGGGGGGGGGGGGGGGGGGGGGGGGGGGGGGGGGGGGGGGGGGGGGGGGGGGGGGGGGGGGGGGGGGGGGGGGGGGGGGGGGGGGGGGGGGGGGGGGGGGGGGGGGGGGGGGGGGGGGGGGGGGGGGGGGGGGGGGGGGGGGGGGGGGGGGGGGGGGGGGGGGGGGGGGGGGGGGGGGGGGGGGGGGGGGGGGGGGGGGGGGGGGGGGGGGGGGGGGGGGGGGGGGGGGGGGGGGGGGGGGGGGGGGGGGGGGGGGGGGGGGGGGGGGGGGGGGGGGGGGGGGGGGGGGGGGGGGGGGGGGGGGGGGGGGGGGGGGGGGGGGGGGGGGGGGGGGGGGGGGGGGGGGGGGGGGGGGGGGGGGGGGGGGGGGGGGGGGGGGGGGGGGGGGGGGGGGGGGGGGGGGGGGGGGGGGGGGGGGGGGGGGGGGGGGGGGGGGGGGGGGGGGGGGGGGGGGGGGGGGGGGGGGGGGGGGGGGGGGGGGGGGGGGGGGGGGGGGGGGGGGGGGGGGGGGGGGGGGGGGGGGGGGGGGGGGGGGGGGGGGGGGGGGGGGGGGGGGGGGGGGGGGGGGGGGGGGGGGGGGGGGGGGGGGGGGGGGACTATTTGTGTTGAGATAAGAGAACAGAAATGGTCAGCCAGATGAAGGTGTGTGCGATGTACAGCATACGGTTCACTCAGATGAACTGTTTGCGATTAGGCAACACAAAAGAAACGGTCAGCCAGATCAAGGTGTGTGCGATATACGGCATGCGGTTCACTCGGCCTTGTCGTCAGTGTGTGACCTCTGTGGCAACCGTTCGCTCCCCACTACCCTCTTCTTGTACCATGGCAACCATCCACCGCCTCTTCGCCTTTCCCTCTCGATTTGGAACTACTGTCGCACGCTCTTCCTCCCTCCATTTGCCTTCACCCTTCCTTCTGCCATTGTCCGGTCATCTTCTCCAAGGAGGGAATAGGCCGGAAACGACCCCGTTATTCTTGCCCTGATCTAAAAGATGACATGGTGGAGGAATTCATTGATCGGTGCGACGTCATCACCTCGGCTAGCATGGCAGGTTCGTTCAAGACCATTCTCGATTCAACTAATAACATCATTACAAGGAACCCAAGGGTCCAGGAGCGGTTTGATCTCCCCTGTCTTGTTCGCCGTGACCCTACTAACTGGCGCGGGGACGACAGAAGCCTCGCCTTGTGCAAGTTGATGCTGCTTGATAATGATACGTGTGATGTTAAGATGCCATCGCTTGAGGGCAAGGCTTGGGTAGGCGCAAATGGAGATTGGGTTGTTTATATTGGGTACAACTGCGAGTGGGAACTTGTGAATGTGTACACTCGTCACCGGGTTCCACTTCCAAAAATCTCAGACTGCCCATAGGTTGAGTACACCGGTATTCTACGTGAGTTCAAATACGATCATGGCGACTATAATCTATGGAAGATAGAAATTTGTCAAGTTCCCAACCGCTCATGGGATTACACAAACTATGAAGTTGTTGCTATCTTCGACAAGCTTGTTGCCTTCCTTACTTCCACGCCTCGATGGATATTGCTCAAAAATCAATTTCTGTACACGGATGAGTACTGTGATGCAATTCAATACGAGGGTCTTGTGTTTGCTGCCACCACTCGTGGCACTGTTTTTGCATGGAATCCTGATGCTTTCGGTACGTTTGTCTTCCGCCATAATTATAATTGTTTCATCCACATGCATGCGGGTCAGCTAGTTTCGCTTTACTAATTAACCTTCTTATGTTTCCAAGGTCCTGTGAACATTCCACCACCTATACTTGAAATTTTTTATAACCAAGGGGGAGATGACGTTGTTGATGATCACGAGCATGAGGACCCATATACTCAGTGGCGCCTGGCAACTTATTCTGATGGATCACCTCTTCTTGTCTGTATATAGGGCACTGCTGATGTTACTAAGGAAGCAGGTGTTGTCTCGCATGGTCGCACTCTCTGGACCTATTCCAACATCCGTTGCAGGGTATTCGGGATGGATACTAGTGTACTAGCGCCAACACCTTCTCCCTGGTTCAGTATTGAAATTCTTGGAGGAAACTCGCTCTTCCTTGGACAAAACTATCCAATGATGGTGGAAGGCAATCCAGCTACTGTTGACACAACGTTACTACCATTTATGAGAAGCAACTGTATCTATACCTCGGACATTGCTATGCTTCCCTACCATCCCAATATGGGTCCTGACATAGGCCGCTTCAGCCTGGATGATCAGTCCTGCGTTGGTCTCGAGATTGACAATAGCTGGCCCTTCCCAGAGAATCACTTCTGGTTCAAAGCAAGCGTTTTCAACGTCGACGAGTGAGGGAGTCCTGGACTAAGGGGTCCTCGGGCGTCCGGCCTGTTATCCATTGGGCCGAACTGATGGGCTGTGAAGACATGAAGACCGAAGACTATACCCGTGTCCGGATTAGACTTTCCTTGGCGTAGAAGGCAAGCTAGGCAATCAACTATGAAGATTCCTTTCCATGTAACCGACTCCATGTAACCCTAGATCTCTCTGGTGCTTATATAAACCGGAGAGCGTAGTCCGGATAGGACAGACTCATTACCATATTCACATAGGCTAGACTTCTAGGGTTTAGCCATTACGATCTCGTGGTAGATCAACTCTTGTAACACTTATATTCATCAAGATCAATCAAGCAGGAAGTAGGGTATTACCTCCATAGAGAGGGCCCGAACCTGGGTAAACATCGTGTCCCCCGTCTCCTGTTACCATCGATCCTAGACGCACAGTTCGGGACCCCCTACCCGAGATCCGCCGGTTTTGACACCGACAACGAGTGGTTGAGCTGAAGTTCATTTCATCGCTTTGTTATTTGTTGTGTGAGAAAAACTTTACTTTACTAGAATGTTTTGTTGGAAATGATCTATAATCCAACGTGTATCCTCGTTGTCGTTGCGGGTTGATGACTTGTTGTATGTAATCAATGGTACATTTGCATATGCGTCCATCAACTCACGCCTGCTAGTGGTGTCCATATGACCAGTGCTAGTGATTTTAGTTGCAAAAATTAGATAGTGCTAGTGATTTTTAGCTGCATATTTTGACAAATCACAGTGTTACAAGGTTGACAAATGGCAATGTTACTAGATAAACAAATGTCAATCTTTCCAGTTTGACAAATGGCAACATACCCAAAATGACAGATGCAAACCTTAGCCAATTGTTTCTACGTGGTTGCACACGGGTCATGCAAAACAACCGTTTGCGTTGAAGGGATGCAGAAATCCTGCTCGGCACATTTTCCCTTGGCTTCTTGGGGAAGCTGTTGGTTTGCATACGGGTGTTCTAACTAAAACATTTGCGATGAGTGTTTTATATTTAAAAACCATTGACCTTTTTTTCAAAAGAAAATCGTTTGATAAGTCTGTACATTAAGAGAGAAAAACGCAAGTTCATTCAAACCATATCTTTCATTCAGTTACACTACGAATTTATATTCATATGATCGAGAATTTGAGATACAGTATTAAACCCCAAAAAAACTATTTTCGGCGGCGGCGGAGGCGGCGTGCCGCGCCATTGTTGTCGTTGTCGTCCTCCTGGACGCCGTTGTTGAAGTCTTCAAGGCAGCACAAAATGTTCTTCACTTGTAAATCAAACATCAAGTCATCGCGCGATCGATGGGCGGGGCGCGGGAGGATGGCAACTGGCGCCGCTGAGAGGTAGCGGTCGACGGTAGAGTCCCATGCCGCTGAGGGGGGCGCGCGCACGGGCACGGGCACGGGCACGGCGAGTGCAGCCAAACGCACGGGGACCGGTGCCACGGTGGGTGGAGGGGCGTGCACGGGCAGGGGCACGGGCGCGGCGGGTGCAACCAAACGCACGGGGGCCGGCGCCACAGTGGGTGGAGGGGCGCGCACGGGAACGGGCGCTGGCGCTGGCATGTACACGAGCTCGCACGGGTCCGCGGAGACCTCGCTGACGCCCGCGGCTTCCAGCTCTGCGATAGTGCTCGGGGACCAGCCTGTCAATGCTACGGGGATGGTCGCTGGCGCGGGCCCGGGGATGGGAGCTGGGACGGGAGCGGGGGCAGCAACCGCCGCGACCAGCTTGTTCTGGGCCATGTCCATGAGGCCCCATTCCTCCTTATTTTCTATCTCCTCCGGCTCGGAGTCGACTTCACCAAACTTGAAGACTAGTGGCAGATGATCATTCTGCGCCATGGCGTTGGTGGAGGTCTGCGGGAGGGAGGGGAATGGGAGGCGAACAGTAAGGCCGCCCATATTAAACAGTGGCTCGGGTGCCATTAATGGAGAGGAAGGCGGGCGGCCATGGAAGTCAGAGGGCTCGCTTCCCAGTGAGCCTGCGCAGCGTACAGCTCGCACGCTTCCCAGTGAGCCTACGCATTGGAGGACAGCTTGCACGCTTCTCGGTCAGCCTGCACACCAGACTCCGCTCGCACGCCTCCCGTTCAGTCAAGGTCAAGCAGCTGTCCGCACGACACCTCCTATAGCCATTAAAATGAAGACACGTGGCGTCACGTGAATGGTTAATAGAACACACACGATTTGAATTATACAACCGTTTGAGATATTAAAGTGGCAGCTATTTTTTCGAAATGCCTTTGTTGGCTGTTATTCGAGTACGCCTTCTCTCAAAATGGACACAAAAAATACCACAGCATGTCGGGTGCCATTCCATGATAGCATGTCAAGTTTCATGAATTTCAGACGAATTTTAGATTTACTAGAATTTAAAAACCAGGCATCTCAATGTTTTGCCGGCAATCAACGGTGCCGTGGTGTTTGAAATTCATTCCCATTTCTTGCATGGGACCTAAGCATGCACCCAAGGACACAAATTTGATTTTTCAACCAATTTATATGCACTGGAGCATGTGCATGTAGTAAAAATTTGAATTATGCACATAAATGCATTGAAAACTCAGTTCATGCATAAAAATGTCCAAACGAACCCCGAAAAATCAAAAAAATTGACACAACACTCCTGTTGTTCTATGTTGACACGAGAAAAATTTTTGAAAGCAATAAGAGGCAATGGATATCGTTTCGTCCCCAAAGGTGGTACGTTCCCTATCGAAACCATCATGCTTGTTGTGAGAAGCTCTGGTTTGTGAGAAGCTTATACCCAAACCTGCCCCAAATGGGACAAAATTTTCACCACGGCATGTTGGTGCCGCTCCATGATAGCATGCCAAGTTTCATGAATTTCACACGAGTTTTGGATTTACTAGAATTTAAAAACCAGGTATCTCAACGTTTTGCCGGCAATCAACAGTGCCCTGGTGTTTGAAATTCATTCCCATCTCTTGCATGGGACCTAAGCATGCACCCAAGGAAACACATGTGATTTTTAACCAACTTTGGTGCACTAGAGAATGTGCTTGTAGTTCAAATTTGAATTATGCACATAAAATGCCTAGAAAACCCAGTTAATGTATAAAAAAGGCCATACGAACCCCAAAAAATTCCAAGATTAAACACAACACTCCTGTTTTTCTATGTTGACACTAGAAATTTTTTGAAAGCAATAAGAGGCAACAGATATCGTTCTGTCCCCAAAGGTGGCACGTTCCGTACCAAAACCATCACGCTTGTTGTGAGAAGCTTATACCCAAACCTCTCCCCAAATGGCACAATTTTTTTACCACGTGTTGTTGATGTCGCTCCATGATACCATGCCAAGTTTCATGAATTTCAGATGAGTTTTGGATTTACTAGAATTTAAAAACGAGGTATCTCAATGTTTTGCCGGCAATCAACAGTGCCCTGGTGTTTGAAATTCATTCCTATTTCTTGCATGGGACCTAAGCATGCACGGAAGGACACAGATTTGATTTTTCAACCAATTTATATGCACCGGAGCATGTGCATGTAGTTTAATTTTGAATTGTGCACCTGAAATGGCTAGAAAACCAGTTTAATGTATAAAATGTCGAAACGAACCCTGAATAGTTCCAATTCTTTTACAACACACATATAGTTGCATGTTCACTGCAGATAAAAGGTCTAGCAATTCAAACAGCGTCCGTTGCCACTGTGACCCCATTATGTAATTCAAATCAAGTAGATCCCACCCAGTTTATTATCACCAACCGTGTGAGATGTAGTACAAAATATCTTGGAGCACCGTCGGTGTATAGTACGCCTATGGCTTACGCGAGAAGGTGCGTCGGCTACAGTCCACAGCCGGCGTGTCAAGCACACTAGCTCGCTCCCCAAATACTCCCGCCTCTGCATCCCTCGCAATCTTGAAAATATTACTGCCTCGTAATCTTGAAAATATCTACCGCCTGGAAGGTTTTAATGTTTTGGAGGACAGCTTGCACGCTTCTCGGTCAGCCTGCACACCAGACTCCGCTCGCACGCCTCCCGGGGGGGGGGGGGGGGGGGGGGGGGGGGGGGGGGGGGGGGGGGGGGGGGGGGGGGGGGGGGGGGGGGGGGGGGGGGGGGGGGAGTAGCCCCGAGATTTTACTCCCGCCTCTGCATCCCTCGCAATCTCAAAATTTTTTGCTCGCCCTTGATCCAAATTTTTAGTAGCCCCACCTTGTTACTCCCGCCTAGTAAAATTTTCAGTTGCCGCAGTATTTCCTCAAACACAACCTTGCCCCCCTGCCCCCCTCCACACACACCCCAAAATCTCCGCTCACACAGACACACACAACCCTCAAAACCATTGGTAGGTTGCCGCCATCGCCGGCGCCTCCATCCTCAACCTCTGCCTGTGTGCCGGGGAGCTCAAGGAGCCAATGGCCAAAAAGAGGTTTATCGCGGCCTTTTCGCCCGACGCCGGCGAGGTGGCCGCCAAGGTGTCCCTGTCGTCCTCCACGGGCCCGATCCGCCATCGC
>JAAAWM010008920.1:0-17902 GCA_036873465.1 Thinopyrum obtusiflorum
ATTTATTGCGTCAGCATTGCGTCAGGGTGACGTCAGCAGTCAACGGGGATGGTCCAGGTCAAACCTGACCAGTGGGTCCCGTGTGTCAGTGTCATTAGACTAACTAATTTTAGTTAGTCCTAATCCTAGGTTAATTAACAGGGCAGGCCCCACCTGTCATAGAACCAGGGGGTCAAACTGGGGTCAACCCGGTCAAACTGGTCAACTCGCCGGCATTTAGCCAACGGCGAGGCCAAACGTGGTGGGGCAGTGCGATTTTTGTCCTCCGGCGACCAAATGGATGGCGGGGACCATCTACGGGTAGCTGGGAGTGAGCCGCGTCGAGTGGTGGCAGTGGGTGGACCTGGGGTGGCCAGAATCATCGCCGGCGACGACCTTGGCGGTCGCCAGAGTTCGGGCGAGGTCGAACCCATCGCTAGGGGGCACGGCGAGGTGCGGGGAGTGGTGCTACGGCATCCTGGGAGTGCGGTGAGGCTAGCGGGCAGGGTGGCGAGGCCGTTGCGTGGCCGGAGTCACGTCGGGGAGGTAGCTGAGCTCACGGCGGTCACGGCGGGGCAGACGGCGAGGTCGAGGACGAGCTGCTGTAGCGGTGACGGCGAAGGGGATCTCCGGCGGTGGTCGGTGAAGACGAGGTCGATGGAGGCAGTGCAGAGCGTGCGACCGCTCGGGGCTCGGCTAGCTCGGCGAAGCAGACGATGGCGGAGCTCATGGACATGGCAGGGCGACGTGAGGACGACAGTGGACGCGGTTTCACGGCGGCGCGGCTGCGGCGGCATCGGCCATGGTGGAGGGGAGCGAGGGAGAGGCGTTGGGGGAGAGTGAGCATGTCCAGGCGGTCGGGGAGACGACGTGGAGGTCGACCAGCACGTGCAGGGGCGAAGCAGCAAGCAGCTGAAGCCGTGGCGAGCTCGCGCACGCCGGCGTCACCTCCCTGCCTGCCTGGCGGGGACGAAGCAGCTGGCTGGCACGGGCCAGCACAGTGCTGGGCCGCCAGATGGGCCGGCTGGTGGCTTTGCCAGGTAAGTTTGTTTTCCTTTTATTTCTGTTTTCTTTTATTTCTGCAGGTTTGTGGCTTTTCTAAAAATACTAAAACGTTCCCAGAAATCCTGAAAATAATTGTGGGCTCTGTTGGGATTATTCCTAACGCCGGGGGGGGGGGGGGGGGGGGGGGGGGGGGGGGGGGGGGGGGGGGGGGGGGGGGGGGGGGGGGGGGGGGGGGGGGGGGGGGGGGGGGGGGGGGGGGGGGGGGGGGGGGGGGGGGGGGGGGGGGGGGGGGGGGGGGGGGGGGGGGGGGGGGGGGGGGGGGGGGGGGGGGGGGGGGGGGGGGGGGGGGGGGGGGGGGGGGGGGGGGGGGGGGGGGGGGGGGGGGGGGGGGGGGGGGGGGGGGGGGGGGGGGGGGGGGGGGGGGGGGGGGGGGGGGGGGGGGGGGGGGGGGGGGGGGGGGGGGGGGGGGGGGGGGGGGGGGGGGGGGGGGGGGGGGGGGGGGGGGGGGGGGGGGGGGGGGGGGGGGGGGGGGGGGGGGGGGGGGGGGGGGGGGGGGGGGGGGGGGGGGGGGGGGGGGGGGGGGGGGGGGGGGGGGGGGGGGGGGGGGGGGGGGGGGGGGGGGGGGGGGGGGGGGGGGGGGGGGGGGGGGGGGGGGGGGGGGGGGGGGGGGGGGGGGGGGGGGGGGGGGGGGGGGGGGGGGGGGGGGGGGGGGGGGGGGGGGGGGGGGGGGGGGGGGGGGGGGGGGGGGGGGGGGGGGGGGGGGGGGGGGGGGGGGGGGGGGGGGGGGGGGGGGGGGGGGGGGGGGGGGGGGGGGGGGGGGGGGGGGGGGGGGGGGGGGGGGGGGGGGGGGGGGGGGGGGGGGGGGGGGGGGGGGGGGGGGGGGGGGGGGGGGGGGGGGGGGGGGGGGGGGGGGGGGGGGGGGGGGGGGGGGGGGGGGGGGGGGGGGGGGGGGGGGGGGGGGGGGGGGGGGGGGGGGGGGGGGGGGGGGGGGGGGGGGGGGGGGGGGGGGGGGGGGGGGGGGGGGGGGGGGGGGGGGGGGGGGGGGGGGGGGGGGGGGGGGGGGGGGGGGGGGGGGGGGGGGGGGGGGGGGGGGGGGGGGGGGGGGGGGGGGGGGGGGGGGGGGGGGGGGGGGGGGGGGGGGGGGGGGGGGGGGGGGGGGGGGGGGGGGGGGGGGGGGGGGGGGGGGGGGGGGGGGGGGGGGGGGGGGGGGGGGGGGGGGGGGGGGGGGGGGGGGGGGGGGGGGGGGGGGGGGGGGGGGGGGGGGGGGGGGGGGGGGGGGGGGGGGGGGGGGGGGGGGGGGGGGGGGGGGGGGGGGGGGGGGGGGGGGGGGGGGGGGGGGGGGGGGGGGGGGGGGGGGGGGGGGGGGGGGGGGGGGGGGGGGGGGGGGGGGGGGGGGGGGGGGGGGGGGGGGGGGGGGGGGGGGGGGGGGGGGGGGGGGGGGGGGGGGGGGGGGGGGGGGGGGGGGGGGGGGGGGGGGGGGGGGGGGGGGGGGGGGGGGGGGGGGGGGGGGGGGGGGGGGGGGGGGGGGGGGGGGGGGGGGGGGGGGGGGGGGGGGGGGGGGGGGGGGGGGGGGGGGGGGGGGGGGGGGGGGGGAACATCAAGTAGAAGGTCGGACTTCGGGAGCGCAGGAATCCATAAGGAATAACTACGGAAGTAACTCCTACGGAATCCTTATGGGGAGGTGGCCAACTTTATCAATCAGGATACTACAATAATAGGTCTTCCGGCTGGGTGTGTTGGCCACGACATCCACTTACCGAGTTACAGAGACCAATATTATAGCTCTTGGGAGACGTTCCAACCATCATATCTGCCTGAGATTCAGATCTGGTTGGTAACAGGATATTTCAGACAGCATGTCCGGAAAAAGGGAAGTTTGCAACACAAACCGACGAGATGGCGTTGCGAGATTCTCGGGAGATGAACTTTGGTAGCAAGCTCCAAAACATGAGCGGGTTCTGCTACAAACATGTGAACACGCTGTCCCAGACAAGCATGGCCACAGGATAGTCTTACAATAAAACACTACCGAGTTCTGATTGGGAACCATCATTGAAGATAACGAAGTTTTGTGCATGTCCGTCTGGGCCCTTCAGGATTAGCACATGAACTTCTTTTCTTTGAACAAATCAATCAGTGGCTTTGTGTACTAGGAGAAACATATGGAATGGAGGTAGCGAGCCTGTCAAACCATAGCATACTTCGCACATGCATGACTGACTTGGGATGGTACCATAGGAAACAAAAACAATCTTCCTCGAACTCACGGCGGCAACTTGCACCAAATGCACGTGAATCAGAGAAAGTCACTTCTTTCACCAAAACATATACCTCATGAACGGAACACGAAGGTAAAGCTTACAAAAGTTTCCAACACTAGCTCAATGTTCAACATGAATCATGGAGGAGACAAGATGCTGCTGATGGACTCAGTAGCAACTCATCGGAATTTCCATGTCACTGTACTTCCACCATTATGTGAACACGGTGATAGCATTGGTCAGACCAAAAGATGTAATGGTGTATGCTCGAGGAATCAACCACGAGTAAGACAACATTACGAACATCGTTGGTTCTGATTTGACTTGACGATAGCCATACTCAAGTCAAAGTTTTGACAAGGCAATAGATCCAGCAACTGATCACAGGGACCAATCGATGAAGGTATCATCTATCTTCAACAGACACATACATGAATATCCCTTAGCGATGAACTAAGTCGGACAAGCTTTTATCTTCCAACTCTCCAAGTTGTTGTTTAGCTTGACCAGCTAGCTCAGGGGTATCCAATACGGATCCTTGGAGAAGGGGTGGTTTACAAGAAACCAACTTGATCACGAGTTCAACGTAGCGATCAGGTGACAACCTGGTAATACTTCCGAGAGGATATTCGGAATATCACGAACCACCGATATGTTACTAAGCTCGAGAACAACCTTGATTTTCAGGGCAAGATGATATGATCGAAAGAGCAAGGAATTAACACAATCCAAACTCACTGATCGAGAAGTGCACCAGGGAAAATGGACTAAGTAGCACGATCAATCTCAGGATGGTGGTTCCGTAACCAGCACGCTAAGAATGAAATTATCGTCCTTTAGCTACAAAGCAACGGAGTTGCTAGGAGTATAGATTTCACACATCACGATTCACTTGTCGGCGTTCCGGTTGCGACAACACGGAACCGAGGAATGAATAATGATGGCGAGAAGTATCACTATATCAAGAATTCATAAGGAAAGGTGCAATCCTCATGACATTCCTGACATAAGGTGGGTAATACATCAGGGTAGAGCAGATCAAAGGCTGGATTGGCAATTTGATCTGCGGAATACAATTGCTTTGACCCAATCCTAGATATGGGTGAGGTACTGGAGTTTTGTTTCTCCTAGTCATTCCGGATTAGAATGGCTTGACGGGCCACAAGAGTAATAGGCATCGATGAACGAATGCACACATACTCTTGACTATCAATTGACAGACGAGGGCCAGAAAATAACTAAAGAGGGACAACTCAAAGGAACATATAACTTTCTGAGTTGTGGATGCATAGATCAGTATGTCGGGCAAAGCTCAACATTTCTTCCGGATAACCCATGCAGAACGGTAGGACTGGCAGATTCACAATGTAGAATGGAGAACTCATCAAGAGCACTCTGGTTGTGATCTTTTGGTTCAAAGGAACTTCTGCCATAAGCAGTTCATGGTATTTGGAAGAAGGAAATACCACGAACCTTGAGGACTATCGCAAAGGTTACTAATATCCTAAAGGAACTAGCAAACACTTTCAACATGAAGTGGGTAGAGTGATTCTTGGGTTCAAGAACCCAAAAACAGAATACCTACATACTAAATAACATCACGGGATGCTTTCGAGAATGGTGGCCAGAATTATCACACTGGGGATATAAAGCATAGCTAGATTAGTGGGTGGTTCTCTAGGATGCCTAGGGTCATAATAATAGCTCCAACATATACGTCAAGGCAATGGAGTACCTCAACACAATGATTAGTGTGGTTAATCTGGCCCAAAGGAACATCGAGAATGGTAAGAAGGGATTTGCAAATGCATCAGACTATTTAGAAACCTGGGATGACTCGGACATCATAACGGCTGTAAATGCTCAAAAAGATTTGAGACATCCTGCAAAATGGTGGCATGACCACTCAACATCACAATATCAAGGTTCTGAGACCAGCTATGAACATACAAAAGTAGTAGAAACTGAACTGAGACTTGAATCCATCAATCCTATAAGTCTATGGATTTGTAACACGTGATCCTGATAGAAAGAAGAGACAGCCTAGTTTCTTAATCCCCGTAGAAAGGAAGAGGATGACTCAGATCAGAAGGCATAAGATATAAGGAGTAAAAAGAGCCTTACGTTCCCTCCCACAATCAATTCCCTTATATAACTAAAGCATTTCTAGACTTGACTTCGACCAGTTTGGCTTGGTAATCCTACAGGCAGTCAGGCTCTGATACCAAAGCTGTCAGGACCCCGATCCTAAGCCACATCAATCTAGCATGTATCACTTTGCGGCCTCACGCACGGTATTCCCACGGGTGCCACCTTACCTGGCGGGGGGGGGGGGGGGGGGGGGGGGGGGGGGGGGGGGGGGGGGGGGGGGGGGGGGGGGGGGGGGGGGGGGGGGGGGGGGGGGGGGGGGGGGGGGGGGGGGGGGGGGGGGGGGGGGGGGGGGGGGGGGGGGGGGGGGGGGGGGGGGGGGGGGGGGGGGGGGGGGGGGGGGGGGGGGGGGGGGGGGGGGGGGGGGGGGGGGGGGGGGGGGGGGGGGGGGGGGGGGGGGGGGGGGGGGGGGGGGGGGGGGGGGGGGGGGGGGGGGGGGGGGGGGGGGGGGGGGGGGGGGGGGGGGGGGGGGGGGGGGGGGGGGGGGGGGGGGGGGGGGGGGGGGGGGGGGGGGGGGGGGGGGGGGGGGGGGGGGGGGGGGGGGGGGGGGGGGGGGGGGGGGGGGGGGGGGGGGGGGGGGGGGGGGGGGGGGGGGGGGGGGGGGGGGGGGGGGGGGGGGGGGGGGGGGGGGGGGGGGGGGGGGGGGGGGGGGGGGGGGGGGGGGGGGGGGGGGGGGGGGGGGGGGGGGGGGGGGGGGGGGGGGGGGGGGGGGGGGGGGGGGGGGGGGGGGGGGGGGGGGGGGGGGGGGGGGGGGGGGGGGGGGGGGGGGGGGGGGGGGGGGGGGGGGGGGGGGGGGGGGGGGGGGGGGGGGGGGGGGGGGGGGGGGGGGGGGGGGGGGGGGGGGGGGGGGGGGGGGGGGGGGGGGGGGGGGGGGGGGGGGGGGGGGGGGGGGGGGGGGGGGGGGGGGGGGGGGGGGGGGGGGGGGGGGGGGGGGGGGGGGGGGGGGGGGGGGGGGGGGGGGGGGGGGGGGGGGGGGGGGGGGGGGGGGGGGGGGGGGGGGAATCAAATCAGAACCAACGATGTTCGTAATGTTGTCTTACTCGTGGCTGTCCCTCGAGCATACACCATTATATCTTTTGGTCTGACCAATACTATCACCTTGTTCACATGATGGTGGAAGTCCAGTGATATGGAAATTCCGATGAGTTGCTGTTGAGCCTATCAGCAGCATTCTGTCTCCCCCATGATTCATGTTGAACATCAACCTAGTGTTGGAAACTTTGTAAGCAATGCCTTCGTGTTCCGTTCATGAAGCCTATGCTTGGATGGAAGAAGTGACTTCCTCTAATTCATGTGCATTTGGTGCAAGTTGCCGCCGTGGGTTTGAGAAAGGTTTGTTTTGTTTCCTCTGGAATCGTCCCAAGTCAGTCATGCATGTGCAAAGTATACTATGGTTTGGTAGATTAATTACCTCCACTCCATATGTATTCCGTAGCACCCCAAGCCACTAATTGATTTGTTCAAGGAGAAGGAGTTCCTTCATAAGAGCTAATCCGGACTTAGGGGGGGGGGGGGGGGGGGGGGGGGGGGGGGGGGGGGGGGGGGGGGGGGGGGGGGGGGGGGGGGGGGGGGGGGGGGGGGGGGGGGGGGGGGGGGGGGGGGGGTTCACATGTTTGTAGCAGAACCAGCTCATGTTTTGGAGCTTACTATCGTAGTTCATTCCCCGAGAATCTCGCAGCGTTGTCTCGTCGAATTGTGTTGCAAACTTTCATTTTTCTTCCTAGACTCGATGAGTCTGGAATATCCTGACACCAACCAGATCTGAATCTCAGGCAGATATGATGGTTTGGAACATTTCCCAAGAACTATAATATCGGTCCCTCGAAAACCGGTAAAGTGGATGTCGTGGCCAACACACCCAGCCGGAAGACCTGTTATTATAATATGGGGGGGGGGGGGGGGGGGGGGGGGGGGGGGGGGGGGGGGGGGGGGGGGGGGGGGGGGGGGGGGGGGGGGGGGGGGGGGGGGGGGGGGGTAGTTGTTCCTTATGGATTCTTGTGCTCCCGAAGTCCGACCTTTACTTGATGTTCTAGATATCAAACCATATCTATGAATGGGTTACACTAGCACATCAAGAAGAACATTAGAAGCGGAGTGCTAAATGTCTCTCGGTCGATCATCCAGATTTTATTTCCTTGGCCTCGCTAAGATGAAATCTGAGAAGTGTTATCTTCCTTTGCATCTGCATCATCCATCATCATTCATGGGGGGGGGGGGGGGGGGGGGGGGGGGGGGGGGGGGGGGGGGGGGGGGGGGGGGGGGGGGGGGGGGGGGGGGGGGGGGGGGGGGGGGGGGGGGGGGGGGGGGGGGGGGGGGGGGGGGGGGGGGGGGGGGGGGGGGGGGGGGGGGGGGGGGGGGGGGGGGGGGGGGGGGGGGGGGGGGGGGGGGGGGGGGGGGGGGGGGGGGGGGGGGGGGGGGGGGGGGGGGGGGGGGGGGGGGGGGGGGGGGGGGGGGGGGGGGGGGGGGGGGGGGGGGGGGGGGGGGGGGGGGGGGGGGGGGGGGGGGGGGGGGGGGGGGGGGGGGGGGGGGGGGGGGGGGGGGGGGGGGGGGGGGGGGGGGGGGGGGGGGGGGGGGGGGGGGGGGGGGGGGGTCTTTGAATCAAAAGTAATTCTTTTTGCCACTTAAGGGGAGATATCTACGAGTCACGCTTCCGGAGGTGTCTCGTTGTGGTATCATGGCAACTCAACTCCTCGCTACGTTGACAACCGTTCACCACCTTCTTAGGTGTGGAATCGTTGTCTACCTAGTGAACCTTCGTCATCTGTTCCACTCCATTTCTCTAGAGGTGTGCTTCGTCTCTCAGCTCGAGAGATGTTGCTATGTTCCATTCCGTGAGTTAATCCTGAGTTGTTCGACCTTCGAGAAGAACGATTCTTTTAGGGTTTTTCCTTTCCTCTCGTTGTCATGATTAGCTGGAGTTCTCAGAGCAAGACTTCAAGACAACGATGGTGATCGAATCAACGTTCCTATGAAGTGCAACCTGGATCGTGAAGATTGTACTAGTTTGCGTTTTCCCTTCATCCTACTCTACGCTTGAATCTCGAGACGAGATTCTTGTTTAGTGGGGGTGAGTTGTCACATCCCTAGCTTCTGACATTGCTCTAGGCTAGCTTCATGTGTGCATCATGTCTATATTTTTGAAACTTGAATTGAGGAATATTGGAAGCCTCAAAACCCTAAATAAAAGAGGGGCAAAAACCCTAGAAATCTCATTCATTGCTCAAAAAGGGCTCTTCATAAATGTTTGATAATTTTTGGTAAGGGTTCTGGTCCCAACCAAAATATTGAACATTTTTAAGGATTTATTTTTGGGACTTTGAATTTAAATCATTAGCTATTTGAATTTGAATTATATTCATATAATTAGAATATAATTTAAATACCCCTGAAATATTTTATAAGCTTTTGGAAAAGTCCATCTAGCACTATAAAATATTCAGAGGAGTTTTTGGCATTGTTTGAATTAGTTTTAAAATTCAAAACAGTGGCAAAATAAATTAAATAAAACAAAAACAGAAGAAAAATATAAAACAGAATAGAAATAAGAGAGAGAGAGAAGGAAGTACTTGGCCTGGGGGGGGGGGGGGGGGGGGGGGGGGGGGGGGGGGGGGGGGGGGGGGGGGGGGGGGGGGGGGGGGGGGGGGGGGGGGGGGGGGGGGGGGGGGGGGGGGGGGGGGGGGGGGGGGGGGGGGGGGGGGGGGGGGGGGGGGGGGGGGGGGGGGGGGGGGGGGGGGGGGGGGGGGGGGGGGGGGGGGGGGGGGGGGGGGGGGGGGGGGGGGGGGGGGGGGGGGGGGGGGGGGGGGGGGGGGGGGGGGGGGGGGGGGGGGGGGGGGGGGGGGGGGGGGGGGGGGGGGGGGGGGGGGGGGGGGGGGGGGGGGGGGGGGGGGGGGGGGGGGGGGGGGGGGGGGGGGGGGGGGGGGGGGGGGGGGGGGGGGGGGGGGGGGGGGGGGGGGGGGGGGGGGGGGGGGGGGGGGGGGGGGGGGGGGGGGGGGGGGGGGGGGGGGGGGGGGGGGGGGGGGGGGGGGGGGGGGGGGGGGGGGGGGGGGGGGGGGGGGGGGGGGGGGGGGGGGGGGGGGGGGGGGGGGGGGGGGGGGGGGGGGGGGGGGGGGGGGGGGGGGGGGGGGGGGGGGGGGGGGGGGGGGGGGGGGGGGGGGGGGGGGGGGGGGGGGGGGGGGGGGGGGGGGGGGGGGGGGGGGGGGGGGGGGGGGGGGGGGGGGGGGGGGGGGGGGGGGGGGGGGGGGGGGGGGGGGGGGGGGGGGGGGGGGGGGGGGGGGGGGGGGGGGGGGGGGGGGGGGGGGGGGGGGGGGGGGGGGGGGGGGGGGGGGGGGGGGGGGGGGGGGGGGGGGGGGGGGGGGGGGGGGGGGGGGGGGGGGGGGGGGGGGGGGGGGGGGGGGGGGGGGGGGGGGGGGGGGGGGGGGGGGGGGGGGGGGGGGGGGGGGGGGGGGGGGGGGGGGGGGGGGGGGGGGGGGGGGGGGGGGGGGGGGGGGGGGGGGGGGGGGGGGGGGGGGGGGGGGGGGGGGGGGGGGGGGGGGGGGGGGGGGGGGGGGGGGGGGGGGGGGGGGGGGGGGGGGGGGGGGGGGGGGGGGGGGGGGGGGGGGGGGGGGGGGGGGGGGGGGGGGGGGGGGGGGGGGGGGGGGGGGGGGGGGGGGGGGGGGGGGGGGGGGGGGGGGGGGGGGGGGGGGGGGGGGGGGGGGGGGGGGGGGGGGGGGGGGGGGGGGGGGGGGGGGGGGGGGGGGGGGGGGGGGGGGGGGGGGGGGGGGGGGGGGGGGGGGGGGGGGGGGGGGGGGGGGGGGGGGGGGGGGGGGGGGGGGGGGGGGGGGGGGGGGGGGGGGGGGGGGGGGGGGGGGGGGGGGGGGGGGGGGGGGGGGGGGGGGGGGGGGGGGGGGGGGGGGGGGGGGGGGGGGGGGGGGGGGGGGGGGGGGGGGGGGGGGGGGGGGGGGGGGGGGGGGGGGGGGGGGGGGGGGGGGGGGGGGGGGGGGGGGGGGGGGGGGGGGGGGGGGGGGGGGGGGGGGGGGGGGGGGGGGGGGGGGGGGGGGGGGGGGGGGGGGGGGGGGGGGGGGGGGGGGGGGGGGGGGGGGGGGGGGGGGGGGGGGGGGGGGGGGGGGGGGGGGGGGGGGGGGGGGGGGGGGGGGGGGGGGGGGGGGGGGGGGGGGGGGGGGGGGGGGGGGGGGGGGGGGGGGGGGGGGGGGGGGGGGGGGGGGGGGGGGGGGGGGGGGGGGGGGGGGGGGGGGGGGGGGGGGGGGGGGGGGGGGGGGGGGGGGGGGGGGGGGGGGGGGGGGGGGGGGGGGGGGGGGGGGGGGGGGGGGGGGGGGGGGGGGGGGGGGGGGGGGGGGGGGGGGGGGGGGGGGGGGGGGGGGGGGGGGGGGGGGGGGGGGGGGGGGGGGGGGGGGGGGGGGGGGGGGGGGGGGGGGGGGGGGGGGGGGGGGGGGGGGGGGGGGGGGGGGGGGGGGGGGGGGGGGGGGGGGGGGGGGGGGGGGGGGGGGGGGGGGGGGGGGGGGGGGGGGGGGGGGGGGGGGGGGGGGGGGGGGGGGGGGGGGGGGGGGGGGGGGGGGGGGGGGGGGGGGGGGGGGGGGGGGGGGGGGGGGGGGGGGGGGGGGGGGGGGGGGGGGGGGGGGGGGGGGGGGGGGGGGGGGGGGGGGGGGGGGGGGGGGGGGGGGGGGGGGGGGGGGGGGGGGGGGGGGGGGGGGGGGGGGGGGGGGGGGGGGGGGGGGGGGGGGGGGGGGGGGGGGGGGGGGGGGGGGGGGGGGGGGGGGGGGGGGGGGGGGGGGGGGGGGGGGGGGGGGGGGGGGGGGGGGGGGGGGGGGGGGGGGGGGGGGGGGGGGGGGGGGGGGGGGGGGGGGGGGGGGGGGGGGGGGGGGGGGGGGGGGGGGGGGGGGGGGGGGGGGGGGGGGGGGGGGGGGGGGGGGGGGGGGGGGGGGGGGGGGGGGGGGGGGGGGGGGGGGGGGGGGGGGGGGGGGGGGGGGGGGGGGGGGGGGGGGGGGGGGGGGGGGGGGGGGGGGGGGGGGGGGGGGGGGGGGGGGGGGGGGGGGGGGGGGGGGGGGGGGGGGGGGGGGGGGGGGGGGGGGGGGGGGGGGGGGGGGGGGGGGGGGGGGGGGGGGGGGGGGGGGGGGGGGGGGGGGGGGGGGGGGGGGGGGGGGGGGGGGGGGGGGGGGGGGGGGGGGGGGGGGGGGGGGGGGGGGGGGGGGGGGGGGGGGGGGGGGGGGGGGGGGGGGGGGGGGGGGGGGGGGGGGGGGGGGGGGGGGGGGGGGGGGGGGGGGGGGGGGGGGGGGGGGGGGGGGGGGGGGGGGGGGGGGGGGGGGGGGGGGGGGGGGGGGGGGGGGGGGGGGGGGGGGGGGGGGGGGGGGGGGGGGGGGGGGGGGGGGGGGGGGGGGGGGGGGGGGGGGGGGGGGGGGGGGGGGGGGGGGGGGGGGGGGGGGGGGGGGGGGGGGGGGGGGGGGGGGGGGGGGGGGGGGGGGGGGGGGGGGGGGGGGGGGGGGGGGGGGGGGGGGGGGGGGGGGGGGGGGGGGGGGGGGGGGGGGGGGGGGGGGGGGGGGGGGGGGGGGGGGGGGGGGGGGGGGGGGGGGGGGGGGGGGGGGGGGGGGGGGGGGGGGGGGGGGGGGGGGGGGGGGGGGGGGGGGGGGGGGGGGGGGGGGGGGGGGGGGGGGGGGGGGGGGGGGGGGGGGGGGGGGGGGGGGGGGGGGGGGGGGGGGGGGGGGGGGGGGGGGGGGGGGGGGGGGGGGGGGGGGGGGGGGGGGGGGGGGGGGGGGGGGGGGGGGGGGGGGGGGGGGGGGGGGGGGGGGGGGGGGGGGGGGGGGGGGGGGGGGGGGGGGGGGGGGGGGGGGGGGGGGGGGGGGGGGGGGGGGGGGGGGGGGGGGGGGGGGGGGGGGGGGGGGGGGGGGGGGGGGGGGGGGGGGGGGGGGGGGGGGGGGGGGGGGGGGGGGGGGGGGGGGGGGGGGGGGGGGGGGGGGGGGGGGGGGGGGGGGGGGGGGGGGGGGGGGGGGGGGGGGGGGGGGGGGGGGGGGGGGGGGGGGGGGGGGGGGGGGGGGGGGGGGGGGGGGGGGGGGGGGGGGGGGGGGGGGGGGGGGGGGGGGGGGGGGGGGGGGGGGGGGGGGGGGGGGGGGGGGGGGGGGGGGGGGGGGGGGGGGGGGGGGGGGGGGGGGGGGGGGGGGGGGGGGGGGGGGGGGGGGGGGGGGGGGGGGGGGGGGGGGGGGGGGGGGGGGGGGGGGGGGGGGGGGGGGGGGGGGGGGGGGGGGGGGGGGGGGGGGGGGGGGGGGGGGGGGGGGGGGGGGGGGGGGGGGGGGGGGGGGGGGGGGGGGGGGGGGGGGGGGGGGGGGGGGGGGGGGGGGGGGGGGGGGGGGGGGGGGGGGGGGGGGGGGGGGGGGGGGGGGGGGGGGGGGGGGGGGGGGGGGGGGGGGGGGGGGGGGGGGGGGGGGGGGGGGGGGGGGGGGGGGGGGGGGGGGGGGGGGGGGGGGGGGGGGGGGGGGGGGGGGGGGGGGGGGGGGGGGGGGGGGGGGGGGGGGGGGGGGGGGGGGGGGGGGGGGGGGGGGGGGGGGGGGGGGGGGGGGGGGGGGGGGGGGGGGGGGGGGGGGGGGGGGGGGGGGGGGGGGGGGGGGGGGGGGGGGGGGGGGGGGGGGGGGGGGGGGGGGGGGGGGGGGGGGGGGGGGGGGGGGGGGGGGGGGGGGGGGGGGGGGGGGGGGGGGGGGGGGGGGGGGGGGGGGGGGGGGGGGGGGGGGGGGGGGGGGGGGGGGGGGGGGGGGGGGGGGGGGGGGGGGGGGGGGGGGGGGGGGGGGGGGGGGGGGGGGGGGGGGGGGGGGGGGGGGGGGGGGGGGGGGGGGGGGGGGGGGGGGGGGGGGGGGGGGGGGGGGGGGGGGGGGGGGGGGGGGGGGGGGGGGGGGGGGGGGGGGGGGGGGGGGGGGGGGGGGGGGGGGGGGGGGGGGGGGGGGGGGGGGGGGGGGGGGGGGGGGGGGGGGGGGGGGGGGGGGGGGGGGGGGGGGGGGGGGGGGGGGGGGGGGGGGGGGGGGGGGGGGGGGGGGGGGGGGGGGGGGGGGGGGGGGGGGGGGGGGGGGGGGGGGGGGGGGGGGGGGGGGGGGGGGGGGGGGGGGGGGGGGGGGGGGGGGGGGGGGGGGGGGGGGGGGGGGGGGGGGGGGGGGGGGGGGGGGGGGGGGGGGGGGGGGGGGGGGGGGGGGGGGGGGGGGGGGGGGGGGGGGGGGGGGGGGGGGGGGGGGGGGGGGGGGGGGGGGGGGGGGGGGGGGGGGGGGGGGGGGGGGGGGGGGGGGGGGGGGGGGGGGGGGGGGGGGGGGGGGGGGGGGGGGGGGGGGGGGGGGGGGGGGGGGGGGGGGGGGGGGGGGGGGGGGGGGGGGGGGGGGGGGGGGGGGGGGGGGGGGGGGGGGGGGGGGGGGGGGGGGGGGGGGGGGGGGGGGGGGGGGGGGGGGGGGGGGGGGGGGGGGGGGGGGGGGGGGGGGGGGGGGGGGGGGGGGGGGGGGGGGGGGGGGGGGGGGGGGGGGGGGGGGGGGGGGGGGGGGGGGGGGGGGGGGGGGGGGGGGGGGGGGGGGGGGGGGGGGGGGGGGGGGGGGGGGGGGGGGGGGGGGGGGGGGGGGGGGGGGGGGGGGGGGGGGGGGGGGGGGGGGGGGGGGGGGGGGGGGGGGGGGGGGGGGGGGGGGGGGGGGGGGGGGGGGGGGGGGGGGGGGGGGGGGGGGGGGGGGGGGGGGGGGGGGGGGGGGGGGGGGGGGGGGGGGGGGGGGGGGGGGGGGGGGGGGGGGGGGGGGGGGGGGGGGGGGGGGGGGGGGGGGGGGGGGGGGGGGGGGGGGGGGGGGGGGGGGGGGGGGGGGGGGGGGGGGGGGGGGGGGGGGGGGGGGGGGGGGGGGGGGGGGGGGGGGGGGGGGGGGGGGGGGGGGGGGGGGGGGGGGGGGGGGGGGGGGGGGGGGGGGGGGGGGGGGGGGGGGGGGGGGGGGGGGGGGGGGGGGGGGGGGGGGGGGGGGGGGGGGGGGGGGGGGGGGGGGGGGGGGGGGGGGGGGGGGGGGGGGGGGGGGGGGGGGGGGGGGGGGGGGGGGGGGGGGGGGGGGGGGGGGGGGGGGGGGGGGGGGGGGGGGGGGGGGGGGGGGGGGGGGGGGGGGGGGGGGGGGGGGGGGGGGGGGGGGGGGGGGGGGGGGGGGGGGGGGGGGGGGGGGGGGGGGGGGGGGGGGGGGGGGGGGGGGGGGGGGGGGGGGGGGGGGGGGGGGGGGGGGGGGGGGGGGGGGGGGGGGGGGGGGGGGGGGGGGGGGGGGGGGGGGGGGGGGGGGGGGGGGGGGGGGGGGGGGGGGGGGGGGGGGGGGGGGGGGGGGGGGGGGGGGGGGGGGGGGGGGGGGGGGGGGGGGGGGGGGGGGGGGGGGGGGGGGGGGGGGGGGGGGGGGGGGGGGGGGGGGGGGGGGGGGGGGGGGGGGGGGGGGGGGGGGGGGGGGGGGGGGGGGGGGGGGGGGGGGGGGGGGGGGGGGGGGGGGGGGGGGGGGGGGGGGGGGGGGGGGGGGGGGGGGGGGGGGGGGGGGGGGGGGGGGGGGGGGGGGGGGGGGGGGGGGGGGGGGGGGGGGGGGGGGGGGGGGGGGGGGGGGGGGGGGGGGGGGGGGGGGGGGGGGGGGGGGGGGGGGGGGGGGGGGGGGGGGGGGGGGGGGGGGGGGGGGGGGGGGGGGGGGGGGGGGGGGGGGGGGGGGGGGGGGGGGGGGGGGGGGGGGGGGGGGGGGGGGGGGGGGGGGGGGGGGGGGGGGGGGGGGGGGGGGGGGGGGGGGGGGGGGGGGGGGGGGGGGGGGGGGGGGGGGGGGGGGGGGGGGGGGGGGGGGGGGGGGGGGGGGGGGGGGGGGGGGGGGGGGGGGGGGGGGGGGGGGGGGGGGGGGGGGGGGGGGGGGGGGGGGGGGGGGGGGGGGGGGGGGGGGGGGGGGGGGGGGGGGGGGGGGGGGGGGGGGGGGGGGGGGGGGGGGGGGGGGGGGGGGGGGGGGGGGGGGGGGGGGGGGGGGGGGGGGGGGGGGGGGGGGGGGGGGGGGGGGGGGGGGGGGGGGGGGGGGGGGGGGGGGGGGGGGGGGGGGGGGGGGGGGGGGGGGGGGGGGGGGGGGGGGGGGGGGGGGGGGGGGGGGGGGGGGGGGGGGGGGGGGGGGGGGGGGGGGGGGGGGGGGGGGGGGGGGGGGGGGGGGGGGGGGGGGGGGGGGGGGGGGGGGGGGGGGGGGGGGGGGGGGGGGGGGGGGGGGGGGGGGGGGGGGGGGGGGGGGGGGGGGGGGGGGGGGGGGGGGGGGGGGGGGGGGGGGGGGGGGGGGGGGGGGGGGGGGGGGGGGGGGGGGGGGGGGGGGGGGGGGGGGGGGGGGGGGGGGGGGGGGGGGGGGGGGGGGGGGGGGGGGGGGGGGGGGGGGGGGGGGGGGGGGGGGGGGGGGGGGGGGGGGGGGGGGGGGGGGGGGGGGGGGGGGGGGGGGGGGGGGGGGGGGGGGGGGGGGGGGGGGGGGGGGGGGGGGGGGGGGGGGGGGGGGGGGGGGGGGGGGGGGGGGGGGGGGGGGGGGGGGGGGGGGGGGGGGGGGGGGGGGGGGGGGGGGGGGGGGGGGGGGGGGGGGGGGGGGGGGGGGGGGGGGGGGGGGGGGGGGGGGGGGGGGGGGGGGGGGGGGGGGGGGGGGGGGGGGGGGGGGGGGGGGGGGGGGGGGGGGGGGGGGGGGGGGGGGGGGGGGGGGGGGGGGGGGGGGGGGGGGGGGGGGGGGGGGGGGGGGGGGGGGGGGGGGGGGGGGGGGGGGGGGGGGGGGGGGGGGGGGGGGGGGGGGGGGGGGGGGGGGGGGGGGGGGGGGGGGGGGGGGGGGGGGGGGGGGGGGGGGGGGGGGGGGGGGGGGGGGGGGGGGGGGGGGGGGGGGGGGGGGGGGGGGGGGGGGGGGGGGGGGGGGGGGGGGGGGGGGGGGGGGGGGGGGGGGGGGGGGGGGGGGGGGGGGGGGGGGGGGGGGGGGGGGGGGGGGGGGGGGGGGGGGGGGGGGGGGGGGGGGGGGGGGGGGGGGGGGGGGGGGGGGGGGGGGGGGGGGGGGGGGGGGGGGGGGGGGGGGGGGGGGGGGGGGGGGGGGGGGGGGGGGGGGGGGGGGGGGGGGGGGGGGGGGGGGGGGGGGGGGGGGGGGGGGGGGGGGGGGGGGGGGGGGGGGGGGGGGGGGGGGGGGGGGGGGGGGGGGGGGGGGGGGGGGGGGGGGGGGGGGGGGGGGGGGGGGGGGGGGGGGGGGGGGGGGGGGGGGGGGGGGGGGGGGGGGGGGGGGGGGGGGGGGGGGGGGGGGGGGGGGGGGGGGGGGGGGGGGGGGGGGGGGGGGGGGGGGGGGGGGGGGGGGGGGGGGGGGGGGGGGGGGGGGGGGGGGGGGGGGGGGGGGGGGGGGGGGGGGGGGGGGGGGGGGGGGGGGGGGGGGGGGGGGGGGGGGGGGGGGGGGGGGGGGGGGGGGGGGGGGGGGGGGGGGGGGGGGGGGGGGGGGGGGGGGGGGGGGGGGGGGGGGGGGAGTTCCTCGTTGAACTGAAATATCACAACAGGATTATTCTTGATGAGTTCTCCATTATATATTGTGGCTCTGCCAGTTCTACCTTTCTGCATGGGTTATCCGGAAGAAATATGTTGAACTTCGTTCGACATGCTAATCCATGCATCCACAACTCAGAAAATCATATGTTCTTTTGAGTTGTCCCATCTTAGTTGTTTCCGACCCTCGCCTATCAATTGATAGTCAAGAGTATGCGTGCATTCGTTCGTCGATGCCTATTACCCTTGTGGTCCGCCAAGCCATTCTATTTCAGAATGAATAGGAGAAACAAACTCCAGAATCTCATCCATATCTAGGATTGGGTCAAAGCAATTGTATTCCGCAGATCAAAATGCCAATCCAGCTTCTGGTCTGTTCTACCTTGAAGTATTACCATCTTTATATCAGGAATATCATGGGAATTGCACACCATCTTATGAATTCTTGACGCAGTAATACTTCTGATCATCATTGATAATTTCTCGGTTTCCGTGTTATTGTAACCGGAATGCCGACAAATGAATCATGGCGTGTGAAATCAATACTGCTAGCAACTCCATTGCTTGGTAGTTAAATGGACGATAACCTCATTCTTAGCGTGTTGATTATTGAATCGTCACCCTAAGGTTGATTGTGCTACCTAGTCCTTATTTCTGGTGCACTCTCCGATCAGTGAGTTAGGATAGTGCCAATCCTTGCTTATTTGATCATATCGTCTTGCCCTGAAAAGTAAGATTGTTCTCGAGCTTAGTAACATACCGGTGGTTCATGATATTCCAAATTTCTTCTCGGAAGTATCACCAGGTTGTCGCCTGACCGCTATGTTGATCTCGTGATCAAGTTGGGTTCTTGTGAACCACCTTCTCTCCAAAAATCGGTGTTAGATATCCCTGAGCTAGTTGGTTAAGCTAGACAACAACTTGGAGAGTTGGAAGATAAAAGCTTGCCTGACTTAGTTCGTTCCAAAGGGATATTCTTGTGTAGGGTGTGCTGAAGAAAGATGATATCTTCATCGATTGGTCCTTGTGATCAGTTGCTGGACCT